>CAEFZX010018952.1:0-83430 GCA_903066825.1 Alfaro cultratus | reverse complement strand
TCAAACTATTGTTGAAATAACTCTATAAGAGTTAAATTAATGCCAATTCTGAAAGGGACCAAATAGACTCGGCATAGTGTTGATTTAACTCTGCAGAATTTACTGTGTGCATCAGTGCCAAAGAATACATGAGATGAGATATGTGTCTGCTGTGAGCTCTTTCAAACAAATACATTACATATACATTTTGTTTTTATGTGGCAAAAATATTTTTGATTGATAATAATTTTGTGTAAACCATTTTATGCTTATTGTCAATAGTAATACCAGTTTACATGTTTGCTAAAAATGAAAATGGAGAAAAACTCCTTGTACTCCTTTGTGTTGACTCTGTTTGGTTTTGAAACTAAAAGCATCTCAGTTTTTTTAGGATTTCCAAGCCTTTATCCTCTACTTTCTTCCTGGAACCAAACGTTGCCTTACCCCTTAGATGTGGGGTAAAAGATAAGGAGCAAGAGGCATGGAGTGAAATGAGATTATTCGTAAGTCTACCAGCCATCTTTATCTGTGAGGGAGACAAGTGCTGAGGAAGCTCACAGAGGAGATATGGCTGTTAAGTCATCATGCAGTTCATTAGCACGTTGCTTAATTGGTGTCTAATTGATTGTGGATGTTTTGTAAAGCTGTGAACCCCGGGTTTCTTTGGCACCAGGAGCTTCTCAGAAGACTCACAGAGTCAGCAGAAGTTGATCCACACAGCTGCTAAAAACAGGGAACAATAAGATTTCACTTACTGTTTAGGCAACTTGCAGATTTTCTGTGAGTAATAACCTATTTTATAATAACCTTGATCAATAGTTTTCCTGGCAGTCTAGAGATCTAAAAAGTTTCTTTGGATTTTGGCAGGCTTTTCCTCGTCATTCAGATGCCTCAGACTATGACATATCAAATGTCTCCTTTGCTTCCCCTCCTCTCCAGTCAGGGAGATCTCAGCGAGCACCGCAGAGTGGACCTGACAGTGTAGAGAGGAGATTAAAAAACAAAACAAATAGTCTCTGTGTCGCTTATTAAAAACCTACGTTGAATGGGGCCCTAAGCAGAATAAAATGTAGGGGCCTCTCTTTCTGTCAAAATCATCCCCTCCACTAACTTCAGTACAGATTTGATCGAATATGGGAGAGATGGCCAAGTTTCATTGGTAGAGCTCAAAAACAAGTGGTCATCATGATCAGCTATTATTGGCTAAGATGTATTTGTGAACAAACTGGACTCGATCACAGAGATTGCATCAGACTATAGCTATGGTAACAGAACAATCAAACTTGGAAGATGATTTTTTTGAACTAAAAACTAAGTTTGCCATTGAAGTCCTAAGTTGAAATACTAAGCAATTTGAAATATTTAAGTTTATGTCATCATGCCCTGCATTGTGTTGTTTTAGCAGCATGTGTCTTCAGAGCCACAGCAAGCGGCTCTTTTAACTTTCCACAATGACTCCTAATAGGTCTGGCTTAAAATGATGATCAACTAATGTTTTAAATATAAATGTAATAACAATTTTTTGTTCTACCTGTTTTTTATGTCATAAATTGATTTTGCACAACGGAATGACACTAAAAATATTAGCGACAATGTTTTAGATTTATTGTTTTTGTCATTAATTTGGAAACTATGTGCTTTTTTCCCTCCGCACACACATAAGGAAATGTATCCACCCTAAAAAGGTTTTAGTTTTTCTTTACATTAAAACCTAAACACAGACAGAAAATGGGGTGTCTAAAAATAACAACACATTTCCTGAAGGAGATATTTCTAAAGAATTACAAGTTGTCATTTTTTTTTCAAGTTCATGTAACGTTTACAACTTTAAACAAATCTTATTTAGCTGGACTGAGGGCAAATAGCTCTTGTAATCGTTACAATCTTGGATTATAAAGGTGGCTAAAGTCCAGCTAGTGCGCATTGAAATGTGTAGTTTTAATGTAATAGAAGTTTACAGGGTAAATTTTCAATTTTTCAGGTCATTGGATTTTTATGTTTAACTAATGCAATGAGGTTTCTCTCATAAGAACATGTAAATGCCAAAACACTGTCCCTGTACACCGTTTGCTGCTGAACAGGAAGTTGTAATAACTCCCAAAAGCTTTGCTCATTCTGACCCACATTTCAAGGTCTCAGCAGTCCTGGCCTGAATGCATTTTTGTATCATTTCAAGTGACTTCTGGTGTAAATGCATACATTTGTTGTAACTCATAAGCCTCTAATATACAGGCTGGAGCATCGCTGAGATTTGGCCTTCTTAACTAGATGGATTTGTAGTTTTCGGCCTTTAATAACATGCAGCTTTCAAAAGACAC
Organism: Alfaro cultratus; assembly: GCA_903066825.1. Classification (NCBI taxonomy): domain Eukaryota; kingdom Metazoa; phylum Chordata; class Actinopteri; order Cyprinodontiformes; family Poeciliidae; genus Alfaro; species Alfaro cultratus. The sequence goes on along the minus strand of CAEFZX010018952.1, from coordinate 81,133 downwards.
ATGTCGAAAAGCAGCTATAAAACTTATTTACTTAACTTTAATCTAACTTCTACTTGTATTTGTGTCTTCTTCAACAGTTTCAAACCCAGGTACGCAAATGCTGACCTGTGCCTGAAAGTCTTTATAAGTGAATGAAGGGTAAAAAGACATGTATCCCTGTATCTCATTTTTGACATCTGTTTTTTCCTATTTTTGTGCTTGCATTATTTTTCATTTGGAGCGCTTCCCATCTTCCCCTGTCACGTTGTGACGAGAGCTCACCTGTGAATAATTCATGAGAAGCAGCACGTGCGATTACGCTGGTTAAAAAGTAATGAGGCGTAGCCATAACAAAAACTTGTCTGGCATTGTTTTACCAAGTGTCTCTTGCCCTGCGATGCTATTGGTGGGGCCTCAGTTCACATGAAAACACATCCTTGTCGCACCTGACAGAGAGCGGCGTTAAGAGGAAGAAAACAAGAAAACACAAGCTTGGCCCGTGGAGCAGGTGTTTAAAACTCAGACACAGCAGAGCCCCCTTCCACACACCCCTCCTCAGCACAGTGTGATCTAGCCCCGGCTATGAGCTGTCACTGGCAGCTTTTCATGTCTGAGCTCGGGAAAGATCAGTAGACTCCCCGTCTGAGCTCGGAGGCCTTTGATAATCGATGGAGCTTACAGTGGTGCTTTGTAACGACAGCAACTGTTCGCGGCCCAATCAAACCGCTTCGCTGTCCCCCCCTGTTTGTTCCCAGGATTGTGCGGGTTATTTCCTATTTGACTTAAAATGAGGCCTTGTGCTTTATGAGCGCTTCGGCGTTGACAGCGAGAAGATGCATCAGCGTTACAAAGCTTCTCTTTTCAGAGGCGCTTGCTACAATATGTGGGTTTTCAGCACAAATCGACATGGTTTTTGGAACAATCCTATCTTTACATAACTTTTGCCCTGGCACAATATGAGTAAGATGGTGATCGTTTGACTCATTCATGACACCAAAAGGAAGCTATTATTGCGTTATTAGTCACAGGTCATGATCTGCCAGAAAGAAGAATTGATCAAATTTAGCAAAGAAATTAGTATAATTAGAAATGTGTCAGAATTACACAGTATAAAGAAGCAATAATTATATTTTATCTAACATGTTTGTCAGAAATATAGTGAATTTTTTATGTTGATAATAAAAGAAACAGGTATTATTTCTAACTCTCTTTGCTCTTCTGTCTGGTTGGAGACCATCAAGAGATACATAAATAAATAAATAAATCCAGTTGTACAAACCTTTAACCATTTTGTTTCTTTGCAACACATTTAGCCGAAGGTGTCATTTGCATTCATTGACTCTTTATGACTCTTCTCATGTTTTCCCCAGACCCTTGGTAATCCTGTGACGATCTATGTGTGAAAGTTTGGTATTCTCTACAAAATCTGAGTGATCCTAAGATCCTAAAAGTTGGTCGAGATGCTTTGCTGTTGGAGCCACTTCAGGAATTTGACATGGCGAGGTGAGTGTGTCTTCATCGGTGCAGGCAGTACATCTACATGTAGTAGCATCTCTGAACCGTGTGGCTCATGTCACTAAACTTTATGACCTGCCAAAGATATTTATGGGAGTCTGGTTTGGCTGGAGATTAAGTTACCTAAACTTTTATAAAAGTCATACCACAGCATTTTACATTCTAAGCAACATTTCTTTGTATGTTCTTAAAATGCAGACGAAACAAAGTATTGTGACAGGCTTTTTATCTGTCCTCTTAAGCATTTATACAATACTTTATAAATAGGGCAGTCCTGTTTTTTTAATTTGTCTTCTGTGTGCTCCCCATACCTTCCCTTCAATGGTATTTTCAGATCTGCAGCTGAAAGCTTCGTGGTGCAATTACACAGTTTTTATCATCTGAAGCAAGAATATTTTACCATTAAGACATTCATAGTGACTTGAGGTTTGTTTGCAAGACAGGAGTTGTGGACAATCAATGTCATTCATGCTGAGATTGTGGTACAATTTATTTTTGGAATGAATATCACTTGATTTAGAATCACAATCTAAGTAAATATAAAAATCTAAAACCTTTAGCCACAAAGGTTCAAGGGAGAAACTGTTAAAAACATTTCTTCATAAATGTTTGACCCAATGACACTGTTTGGCTTTGAACCATGAAGGTTGTGCAGGAAACAAAATATAAAAACATGATGAAGTTCTAAGGTATCTGGAATTTGTTCAAAATGTTGCCCCCCTTTCTTTTGATTTTCTAACCTCAGGTATTCCACACCTTCAGTCTATTTTGGTCACACCAATTTATTATTCAGTAACTGTGAATCTAATTAACAATTGAACAAGAACAGATGGTGCTCTTGACCTCCCGAGAGAGCAGAGTGTGCGTGTGTGTGCTTGCGTGTGTGTGTGTACATAAGCTGAAACAACTGACACATGTGTCTCTGTTTTTATGTGAATACACAGAACCTGAATGTAGAGTAGATTTGCTTTAAGTCTGACTTTCCACAGAGAGGACATTCAAAGGTGATGTCCTCAATTTTTAGTCTCTACAAAAGAAACGATAATGGGTAAAAGCACAAAAACTGAAAGAGTGAACTGATATCTAAAAGTAATATCTGTTTAGATGTGGATATGTTATAATTGCAACTTTTTTATTGAAATCTGAGCAGGTTATTAGAGCCCTTTGTGTTACAAATTAAATGTAATGTAATGTCAGAGAAACAATGAGCATAAAGACTAAAATGATTCATAGTGTTTGTTTTGGTACCGACATGTTTTACACTTCTTTTTTTAGTTGCACCAGGACAGTCATATAAAAGAGGTACAGCTTAGTCATCGCTCTTCCTTAAAGCTCCACTAAATCTTGAGATGTAACATATCCATCCCAAAATCAAAAACAGCAACCCAGAACCGGATATTTTTACCTTATTGCACCACCTGGCTCCATTTACCATCGCAGAACGCTCTATCTCCAAACACATTATGCGTGCGCATGAAGTGAAAAAGGAAGCAAGAGTGGCCAAAGCATGCTTGTGAACGCTGGCAACTCATCTTGGAGGTCATCGCATCAGTGTGTCCTCCCCTCACCAAATGTGTCCTAAGAACTGTGTTTTCATTGTCACTGGCTTTCCTATTTTTTTATGTTTGAGTCCTTATTATGATATTCTGAGCTACTGCTACTATGAGATTGCTGTGTCCATGATTGTGAGAAGCAATTTTAAAAGTGTGTGTGTGTCTGACACAATGTCATCAGCCTTTTGCAACCATTGTTTCATGTTCAGTGTGTATCAACATATGCATTCATTTTTAACAAAGCTGTTCAGAAACTATCCGAATTAGGCTTTGATACTTTCATGTTTATGTGTGTTCCTTCTTGTATGTGTAGAACATGTGAAATATGAACAAGGGATAAATTAGAGACGGTTTGCTGTTAATTCACCTTTCTCCAGTAGACAGACTTCTCTAATGTGACATTTCTGCTGCCGTCCCTAGAGCCGCGCACAGTCGTGTTCGTATGTTCTCGTCCACCTCCTGTGCTTCATGATACCTGGCGAATAGGACAAACAGTACAATGGTTTGAATATTACGTGAGGAGGGAGGCCATATTAATGGATGAAAGAGCAGGGAGCGGATTGATTGAATGGGAGAGATATAAAGAACCCACATAGTGGAGGCACACAGAGCTCACAGCGAGCTCAAGCTCCCCAAGGTTGTTTTGATATTTCCGAGCCACTTCCTTCAGTCCGGTTGTCTCTGTATACTAGAGCAAAATTGATTTGTAAGAGCACATTTATTGTGTGTATGTGTGTGTGTTATGTTGCTGATGATAGCAGGGGGTTGCTGTTTGTTTTTGTCCAGTTTGAGTCACTGTTGCTTTCCTGGGGATTTTCTAGTCAAGTACCAAAGCCTTCTAATCTGTGGGTTTGACCAGATCATGTTTTTCATCAGTGTCTGTGTCCTTAGCAAAATATGTAAATCCATTATCGCTATTTTGCTTGCAAAAAGCTAACGTTTTCTACATGCCTAGAGCTTTTTTTTTATTGATATCCATCACTCTTCACATCTCTCTCTTTTGGCCTCAGCTTTCAGTCTTTTCATTTAATGTCTGCTAAATCGATACTTCGAGACAAGCATGAGGAAACAAACACAAACGGGCATGCACGCCGGCAGAAATTCAGCGAAAAAGCCCCAAACCCAGCCAAGCACACACATTAAAAGGGAAAAATATCTGAGCCCTTCAACTATAATCACAATGCTCTTACCGTAGGGATAAAACTGTTTTTCTCAGAAGTCTCATAGCGTTTCACCACCCGAATGTTAGAGAGGGGCGAAAATTGACAGCCCAGATGCACAGAGTAAGTGGAAATGAGTATGAAGGGAGGGGGGAAAGCAATTCAGATAGGTAAACTTAAAAGCATCAAAGCAGACAACCAGTTCCACAAATGTGTTTCATTCACACAGACGGTAGATGGAGAGTGCACGATGCTCATCCTGCAAATGTGCACGAATGGAGCGGAGCTGAAGTAAAATGACTTGTGTCACATTTCGTCGCAAAGAGCTCCTAGCGGCCCGAGCAACTGACCAGAACTTGCCTGTTTGCATTAAGAAAAAAAAAATCCTGATTAAGATTTTTTAGCCTTTCAGATTGTGCCCACCCCTCCCTGCGAAGTCACAGTTACTCAGTCTAAACCTCTGGACGATTAGGCACAATCTCACTCCAAGCATGAGCGATTCTTCTATTCCCCTCTCACCATCCCATGCCTCCACAGCAGGGTCAGGGGACAGACAGGCCGAGGACTTCATTCCTTACGCTTCTGTCGCTTAAATCAGGTTGGATGAGTGTCATCCCCAGCTTCCCTTTAGGAGCATGGTAATCTGATTCTTTTCCTCATGCCTCTATCCTCTTTCTTATCCTTTGCCTTTAACTCATAGCTTATCCCCCCAAGTCTCTTTCTCTCTTTCTCTACCTTAATCACGCTTGTCTTATGATTAAATTATTCCCCCGAGGAGTGGCTACGCAAGCTGCTGTGAGTCTGCTGTGCTGTCACCAACAGGCTCAGATTTCTCGTCCATGCTGCCCAGGCCACTGTCTCTGCCCTTACACTTCATGCTTGCTTAGCCTATCCACCCCAGCTCTGCCCTGTCACCCTGGATCATAACCGAGGGATGAAGAGCGGGGCAAAAGGGGGAAAACAAACACTGACCTCATGGGAGCCTGTTTGGTCATGTGTGAGTGTACAAGATGAAGAGGTCATCTGGATACAAAACTTTACAAACCTATTATTACCCTATAAAACCACAACAGCAAAGTGTTTTAGGAAGAGTTTCTGTGCTAGAGCAACACAAAATGGTGCACTAGAGCTGAGATGAAGGAAATTGTTCTCTAATAAAAATTTAACATGTTTGAAGTGCATTTGGATTCACCTCCTCAATTCCAGTGGAGAAGGTAACCCAGTTAATCAATCAAGTAAGCCTGAGTGGCGCTGTGATAAGATAAGGCCTGTGGTTACTTTAGAGGAGCTGCAGAAATGCAGAGTTCAGATGAAAAGAAGGTTGAAGGAGTGTATAAGCAGAATGCCATTGTTAATATAAATAATAGGAAGTCCCATTTGCAGTCAGTTCCTGAGTTAGACTTCTGACATTAGAGATGCCACAGGGGGATGTACCTATATATGTATGCATGTGTGTGTGGCCTTGTATTTGATACATTGTAAGGACAATTTTCCTAAACATATAAATACATTGTGAGGACCAGGGGCCCCATAAGAAGAAGTAATGTTTAGGATTATGGGTTATGCTTAGAACGAAGGTGTAGATAGAGTTTACACCTCGCAAAAGCAGGTGTTGAAGAATCTGTTCAGACTTGATGGTTGGAGCTAAATACAGAACAGTCCTGGAGGAAAACCCTTTAAAGGTTGCAAAAGACTTGGGACTAGAGAGGATGTTCATCCTCCATTAAGAAACCTTAAACACACAACCACCCAAGTCAAAGTGTGTTTATGTTAGAAGTAATTGCTGTCACCATACATAAGCAACGTAAATGACATTTTTTATTCATTTACATTTATTTTTCCACTTCACAATTATGCATTACTTTGTGTCGCTCTGACACATAAAATATCAGTGAAATGCACTGAAGTCTGTTGTACTGAGACAAATATAAAAACACTCACAGAGGATGAACACCTTTACAAGGAATTATGGATTTTACTATTTCACACCCGGTTGATTCTTACATAGATTAAAACGACAAATCCAATAATAGGTGCAATAATTTCTCAAACACATATCTACTTTTGTAAATCCGTAAAAGCAGGTCACTGATGGGACGTGTTTTTCTGCCATCTGCTGCCATTGCTCAACTAAAGTCACCTGCTTGCTTACGTCACTGGATGCATGTGGCTTTGCAATGCAAAATTTCAAAACATCATTTCGCAGCTTTGAGGTGAGAGATTTGAGATGCATTCAGGCACACTGGTTAGCAGCATGTTATTGTTGCAACTTCTTCTAACAGCCTCCTCAAATCGCATGAATAAAAAGTGTGTAACCCCAACCTGCGCTCATGCACTGTGTTTTGTTAATTAATGCAGTGATAAAATGTATTCTTGTAAATAACGAAGATAAATGTATGATAAAAGCTGACTGTGGTGACATCTGTTGTAATCTGTTGCATTGAGTTTGTTTGCACGTTTGATGAAAAAGAAAATCCGTTTTCAGGTTATCCTATTGATCCGCTCACTTTATAAAGATGTGCTCTGGGAGCAGTACAATATTTGCTCCTTTGTGTTCAACTCTTTTCAGAGCTCTGTGTAAAGAGACAACTTCTTTCTGTCTCCCGTCTCTGCTGAATTAGAGGCATCGTCAAGTTGTGGCCTTTGATTTTCATCACACTTTATCAGGTTGAGCGGAGAGGCCTTGAGTGACTTACCTTTACTACTTTCGCTTCCTCTCTCCGTCTCCACCGAGGCTCTCAGAATAGTCATATGCTTGTTTCCCGGGCAACCAGCCAGGACCCTTGTCCAGGAAGGGTCGACGGACATTCAATGGAAGAACATGAAACAGTGATCGTTCTCACAAAACAGCTTCTGCTTTTATTTATAGACTGCAACATCACCTATATAAGACTATGATATAAAGACCCATTTTCCGCCTCTTTTCATTATCAGTATGGCCTAACAAAATTGTCTGGTCTAATATTTCTTCCTCACTAAGAGGACCTGTAGGAAAATAAAAAGCATCTCCCTTTGAGAGAAAATAGTCTAATTTTCCTCTTTCCTTTGGGCCAGTAAGTTACAGCAAGTAAGCTCTATTAATGTAGAGCAGGAAATCACAAGTTAGAAAGAAATAGAAAACAAAACCTAAACCCAGCAGGCAGGACATGAGAAACGCTTTCTTGACTCTTTCTGGTTGCATCCTTAATAACAGTAATAACATTATTGCAGAGTCACAAAATGGTTTAATATCACTTCAAGAAGCCAATCTGGTCTCAGCTGCCAGTCTATGCAGGCCTCACCTTTACCCATCTGGATTTTTTTCCTCCAGATTTGAAAAAACAACAACAACAAAACCCCCCCAAAAAAACTGTATCTATCGTTTCTGTACCAGTTGACCCTGAACTAGTTTTACATTTTGTTCAGCAAATTAAAATGAATTCATTTATGTTCAAACATTTCACAATCCACATCTTCAATAAATAAGACATTATGTATGTCGTGATACTCTGCTTCCATCCAGCTAGGCAGCATGGATACAATCTGACATTGCAGCGCAGAGAACTGCACAGGTCTTTGCTCATTGTCTATTAAGAAACAGATTGCTTTTCATTGGTTGCACATAATTAAAAATCTCTAAACAACATATTTTACCTCCATTGGCTTTTTCTCCATTGAAGATCAACTCAGCTATGTGTGCTAGTTCTACTTCTGACTGATGAATTGATTTGAACTTCCTTCAAATCAATGCAAGGACTCTATCACTTATAGAAAAAGGACGGTTTATACTCCAACCTTGTAGCCTTGAACAGAATTATGTGGATGAATTGATTGACTAGATATTGCTGTGTAGAGAGTCGATGTAAACAGTTAACCTGGAGCAGATGTCAGGCTCTAGTTATTTTCCATTTCTATTCGAGAAAAAGCTAAGTGAATAAATGTACATCAAGATGTACCAAACTAGGAATTCCCAAGATTGCTGGAAGTAAACTATTTTCTTTGAGAAATACAAGGTGGTTGTTGGTATCAATAATGCATATTCTGTTTATAATAAAATATGTCATGGAATACCTTAAACTAAATGGTGCAATAGTTTTTGTGCCAAAATGAAACATTTTATTAAGAGGGAACATTTTCAGGGATTTTGAAACTGCAGCTAAGCTCCAGCTACTTCACTTGAAGATTTTCCTCTTCAGAATAAATTTGCAACTCTTTGAGTTGGAACTATGGAGGAAAAAATCAGGTTAGATTGTATGTTTTAGTAAATCAGTAAAGCTTTGGGAGTTTATAAATATATGCATGAACAAAGAACAGTAAACATCAGTAAAAAAATCATTCCAGAATGACTGCAGGTGAAAAAATAACTTTGTAATAAGTGTGAGGGTAAAATACAGTGAGTAAATCTAATAGGGTTGGACTCATGTGTTACCAAAGTTTGGTGCAATTAAGAACCCTGGCAGCTGAGATTTAAAGATTTTGATGTAATTTAAGAGCTTTAGTGTGAACTCCCAACCAAGCTCCACTGCAGTAGCTCACATGTAAGGTTATGAAAGAAAGAAATAGATCTTCTCTCACAGAGTCAGAAAGTGATGACCAGGGTCAGGAGTTTTTACTCAAGTAAAGACTAATTGAAAAAACACAAGTATTCATATAAAAATAACAAACTTTCTGAGCAAGAGGAAAAAAGAAAAAGGCATCTCCTACATTTTTCGCTGCCCCAGAAAGCAGTGGTATTGCTCACCAATAGGGGGTGCTGTTTCCCATCTTCTTATCACGGTAACTAGAGACTCAGAGGTGACAGTGTTACTGTTTTACTCTGTGGTGATGAATATGAGTCAGTAGGCGATGTGACCTTACCATATATATGTTTGAGGATCCCCACCAGCAAAGGAAACTCAGGGTCAACTAGAGACAGGTCCAGATTTGTACTTGTATTAAATTTAATACTCTTAAAACACAACAGGGGGGAGAGTGGGTAAAGGTCACAGGATTGGTTTGCCTTTTATGAGTGTACCTTGTTTAGTTTGTTCTAATATGACAACAAACAAAACAGAAATATTCTATTATGATAATGGTTTTATTACACACAGAGCCTTATGAAAGTAATATAACATAACCCTTTCACATTTTGTCAAGGTGCAACCATAGACCTTAACTTTGGATTGGGATTTTATGAGAAAAATCTAACTTAGTAGCAAATAACTGGGTGATGAATATCACTTGATATTTTTTTATAGTTCCACAATATGGGAAGACGAACTGAGAGGTATACAGGACAAAACAGTCAGAGGCTGCAAAAGAGTTGACACTGGGTCAGAGGTTCAACTTTCAACAGGACAGTGACCAAATAGAGAGCTACAGTAGTTGAGATATAAGCCTATTTTCTGAAGAAGAACATGCACAAACTTGACTTTCAAAATGAGCAAAGCTGGTAGAGTCTCAAAGACTTTGCAGCCATAAAAGCAGCCAAAGATGTGTTTATTCATGGGGATCAGTTTCGGATTTTCTTTTGTAAAAAGAAAAGCACTTCAAAATCATGACCTACTTTGTGTTGTTCTCAATACAATATATGGAAGTTTTGTGATGTAACCTGATATATGAATACTTTGGCCAGGCATTGTAGGTACTTGTTGTCCCGAGTCCCTCTTTCCAGGCCTTTTAGCCATACAAGTGGTTTTAGATCTCAGGCCAGAACCATCATTTAATACTTTTTATTTTGTGACTTTTCACTCTTTCTCACGCACAAAAAAAACACTAATGGAGGGCTTTTTGTTGGTGGGACTTCTGTTGGCCGCAGCTTTCCCATAACATGTGGTGCCAAACTCTGAGAGGATGTTTCCACATATTTGAAAATACAGAATGTATTCATGCAACAGTAAGAAGCAAAAGAAAAATTTGGTGCTGCCACAGAAACCTTATGAACCTAATGAAATTCACAGTTCATTTAGGATTTTGTTGGAAGTGCAAATAAAACAATCACTATTAAACATGCAAGAATACCAAAGTCCTTTTGAAAACTTAAAGAAAAAATTATCTTTTTTCCACATTAATCATATCATCTGACCTGAAATGGCAAAAGCAGACGCAAATGAAAATTACACAAAAGTAATTTTGTAAGTTATAGTAAAAATTGAGCAACATACCTCGAATTAAAGAAACAGCATTCATTTCGAAAATTTTCTTAGGCTTTCACGTATTGGAGTTTTGTTTTATGTCCTGAAATAATTAGAAAATGATAAAATAATAATAATAAAAAAATACTTACTGAATTATGCTGCTCCTCTAAATTTCAGCCTAAAACAAAGAAAAAAAAATTGTGAAGAGAAATGACATTAAAAAGCACATGTTCTCAAATTCCTGTCCTGTACGGCAGATTAGAGGAGTCACAGTCCTTCAGTTTCTTGGAATAACCCTACATTTTCATGTAATGAAGCCCTTAAGATCTGAAGAGCATCAAGAGACATATCTAAGAGAAGTGCCTTCACTTTTTATTCATGTTCCTTCCCCTTTTCTTTTTCAAGTGATATGCAACTTCAGAGAAAGGACGGTGAGGGAGACGCTCTCTCTCACACACACACACACACACACACACACACACACACACACACACACACACACACACACACACACACACACACACGCGCCCGCACACACACTGTGAGAGAGGAAAAGAGACTAGGAATGTTTTCCGATAGAAATGAGGGGAGTTGAAGTAGACTCTTGAGTTGTGAGGCTGTCACTGCTCAGTTCAAAACATTCTGGCATGCAAAACAGCCAAAAGCCCTAAAAATCTGTTATATGACTTCTCTTTGAACACCATGGAATCTCATTCACAAGCAGGGCAGGCAACTTCAAACTCTGACAAACTCTAAAGATTAGATTCAACCTGGTAAATGTTTGCTAAATGGCTAGAAATTTAACTTCAGCAGACTTATGATGACTTTTTGTTTTTGCTTTTGTCAATGGAGACCCTTGTCGTGGCTATTGGCACACAGTGGGGAGTGAATTTGTCATAACCGCAAGTATGTATTGGAAATACACACACACACACACACACACACACACACACACACACACACACACACACTCACACCCCTGCACACATCCGCACGTACACACACACATGTTTCTCATATTGTGGAGGACAGCTGCAGGGGTGTGGAAGCCTTGGGAAAATGGATCATGGAATCAGGCCAGTCAACTTCCTCTCTAACCAGCACCTGTTTGTCTGTATCTGCCGCTGTCTTATTTCACAATGCGTTTCCAAAATGTATAGAGATTAATGTGTAAATTCAGCAAGTAAACACTGTAGATTACTGTCACCAACACGCCTCTGTGAGAGTCTTTTGAGCTGAAGTTGCGCCGTGCGGGCAAGTAGGTACGATTTTCCACTCGCTTGTTTGTCGCTGAGGTTTTATTCAACAGAGATTATGCAAATGTGAGTCTATTACACATCCTGGCCTAATTCACTAAGCCCTGTTGTAATTAAGACACACATCCAGCGAGGAGAAAACCACACACATACACAAAGATAAGTGTTAATTTCCCAAGCAGGGAGATGAAGAGATTCGTTGACAGGTAATACACCTTGATGTTTCTGCCGTTCTGACAACATGTGAATCTGCGAGATCATGTGTGCATAAATGCATCATGCAGAGGGCTGTGCCTTGTGAGTACAAGCTGAAAGGAGAGAAAGAAAGGGGGTGATGGGGGCGTCGGGGGGGTAGACGATCTTCTCTAAAGCGGCCCAGGCAGGCATCAGCACTCAATCATCCCAGATCTGCCAGACGACACCAGCAGAGAAAACACATTACCCGTGTTGTGTCGCCTCGCCTTCTTCTCTTGTCTTCTCTTTATTATATTTAGAGCTGCCTTGCCTCAGGGTCAGGTGACAATCTGCATTCTCTCCCCGCAAGTTTTCTGAAAACTGTCTGGAGTTGTTTTCTGTATTTCATTTTTTTGCATTGTGCTTTTCTCTCTCTCTCTTCCTCTCTCTACCTCGCTCTTAAAGGGGAGCTGTTGATGGTTTTTAATCCCTACATGAGTCCCTTTGCAGATGACTCTGCTGGCATGGTGTCAGAAAGAAACTAACAGAGAGCAGAGCTGCACATTAGACTAAAGATGAATACCCTCAGAAGGGAGTGAGGGAATAGAGGGGAAGAGGCATTTGAAGTGCTTGTCTAAGTTTTAGTAAAAAATGAGTTCTTTATAGCAGAATATAAATATATAATTGAAACACTTAAAGACATTATGAGGCTCTTTCATTTCCTCTCCCTTTTGTGTGCCGGCTGAGGTGGGAAACAGAAGGCAAGTAAACACATCTGCATATCTGAGTCATTGGTTCCAAGGGAGCTGTTATGGGCTGTCTCTGCAAATCTCTTCTCTGAGTTGCTTGGGCCCACCAGCAACACCTCCCCTCCTCCCTCCACCACTCCTCCTCCCTTCGCCGCTGATGCTGGGTCAGATACTTCAGCATTCTTTCAATTGATGCGGTTGTGTCTGAGGGTGGCAGATCTATGCTCAGATTTCATGATTTCAAATGGTTGCGCTATCTCGTCTTCGTTTCTTTTTTTTTGTGTTCTTTACCGCTTCTCAAGTTTGGATGGCTATGCCTTCGGTATAAAGCCCGGCAAGGTGGTGTGTGTGCGCGTCGTTTCCAGTTAGTGTCCAGCTGACGGTGAGTTGGCAGAGTTGGCGCAGCAGAGTGGGCCAAAAACCGGTCAGGGCCTCTGTCTCCGCAGCGGCCGTCACCTGGACAAGCGAGCATGCCAGCCCCGTGGCTGAGTCTGAGGGATCAGAGCGACGTCGTCAGCTGGGAGCGAGTACAAAGATGGGAACATTTTGTATCTCCACCTGCCTCAGAGCACGCTCCTAGAACAGAACGCTGAAACACGGCGTCACGGCCGGCAGGAGAAATATCATCCTTTCACACTTTTACTGCCACTTTGAAATGACAGTTCTTAAAGAAATGATTCAAAGCTGAGAAATTTTTACAACTTGGAGAGTTATCTGTATTAAATAATTTTGGTGTAACACTAAAACATAATGAGTCAACAAGGTTTCCGTCAAATAGAAGCCACAGTATAAACCCTCAAAATTATTGCCTTTTATGGGCTTTATAGAGCCTAAAGAAGATTTACATTTTTTATTTCGGCAGTTGTATGCTGCACACAGCTTCAGCAACTTTTGACATTGTCAGAAACACTAGACCTAAAAAATACAGTCTTCTGCGATTAGTCAGCACCAAAACTGGGATTATGATCCAGCTCCATTCCTTCCCGTGGTTTCCACTCAAATGATCTTATTTGGTGAGGATAAGATGCTGGTTTCTGGAAACTGTTTAAAAGGCCAAGCAATCTTCCCTTCTTTTATAATCATCCTTTGGGGCAGAATACTGTAGATCATGAAAAGAACAATGTTAATGGTGAGTCATAATTTGTCATCTAAACAGTTAATCATGTGTTTGCCTTCATACTGACCCTCTTTCTTTAAATAAATATGAAGGTGGGATGTTAAAAGGACATCCCAAAGGTACTTTTCCTTCTTTTTTAGAATCAATCTTAGTAATGATTGATTCCAAGACTGGAATCAATCATATTATGGCTTTTATGTCATGATAATAGCATGATACATCTATGCCCAATTTAAAAACCAAATTGGGCAGTATATAAATAAGTTTTCTGGAATAAACGGCCTCAAAAATATTCAGAAATTTTCACATGTCAACAAATAAATCAGAGGGAAATGCATTAAATAAAGATAAGTACTTATTCAAGGAAGTCAAGAAGCGTAGTATTTCCTCTTCCATCCATAATAGTTGAGATCATGTATTTTGAGTCAAAGTCAGCATTTCTCTTCCTACAATCAACATGGGTTTAGCGAATGCAAAAAGAAAATAATCTCATCTGTAGCATATTTTATTTTCTCCTGAGCCTGAATCGTTTCGATGTTTGCTGGAAAGTCTAAGACTGTAAATGTGCCATCTGCAGCAGGAGGATGCAAGATTTCATTCCCTTGCAGTGTTGTGTGTTTCTGTGAACTGTGGCCTAACCACCTGGAGATCATTGACAAACTCCTCTTATGCAGATTTGACCTGATCCCTCATTTTTCTCAAGGTTATCATCACTCCCTGAGACAAGATTCTTACTTTAGTCATTTTATATTTTCTTCATTTCACAATAACCGCACCAGCAGCTGTCACCTTCCCATCAAGGTTCTGTTCTCAGAGCCTGAAGAAGCTGTACCGGTGTACTTTATACTCATTACAAGTTCAGGTCAGGAGTTTCTGTGTATTGAGAAACTGATTTGTGTAAAATAGTGGTACATAACTGTTTTGGTCATTTTGGACTCAATAACATGCAAAGCAATTTTGAACTTTTACCCAGAGCATTATTTTCTTGATGTTGTGGATTTCTGCATTGAAATAAAACAACTTTATCCTTTAGAGAGTGTACTTTTGTTTCAGCACTTTCATTTTATCTCAAATGTTTTACTGTAGCTCCATCCATCTTCCATTCAACTTGTCTCAGGAAAGCTTTAACTATGTTCACAAAGACGTATTGAGAAAAAAAACAGCTTGGATTGACTTTTATTTGAGTTATCAGAGTAAAGGGGGCTGAAAGGAAAGGAAAATAGTGTTATTTAGACCTTAATATAAAAGTTACTACAAATAGACCCTTCTTTATCAGGTAAAAACAAAATAAAAGAGATTTTAATTTGTAGTTGTAATGTGACAAAATATGGGAAAGTTCAACAAGTATACTGTTGCAATTTATGGCATTAATTTCAGTGTTTCAACTCACATAAAAGTTTATGTTTGATTGTTGACGGCCTCTATCTTTTTCTACAACCCAGTGAATCTTGTGTCACTCTAGCATTGCTAAAATGGACTTGGAAAAGACAGTTTTGTGAATCCATTTCTTTTTCTTTTTGCATCTTATCGTCACACTGGAACAGGCTGATCAAATTGGACACCATCTCAAAATTCAGTCAAACGGAACTGAATAGAGCTGCATTCTGTCCTTTGACCACCAGGAGGTGGGTGCTTTGGTTCCTAAAAGTAGACATTTGAACAAGAAAATTATTATGTTTTCTCTTTTAAGCGTTCTGAAGTTAGATGCTCCTCATACTGGAAAGTGTATTATAAGTTTGGTAAAAAAAAAATTTTACTATTAAAAAGATGCTTAACTGATGGCACAGGAAACGTGGAAGTGTGTTGTTTTAGAAGACCAACCATCATAAAGCAATAACTCAAATAGCAATTTACTAACCAAAGTTGACTCAGTGATGGTCTCTCTTTGATATAATGGGGGAAAACTACCTACTAAACTTGATTTTTGGTATTCCTTTTAACAGTGAAATTAATGTTTAAAGGAAGAAAAGTCTAGATTAGAAATGAAGGGTTTCAGTTTCAGGCATGTTAGGAACATCTTTCTCTGTAAGTGAGAGTAACTTTCTTTGGTATGTACTGACATCTTTGATTGTACCTGCACAAAAAAAAAAAAAAAAAACCAGGATAAAAAACATAACAAATCATTTTTAACAATACCAGATTGGACGAGGTCTACCTCTGTTTGTAACCACATGCCAAAGAAGGTCACAGATAAATGGAGCTTTCACCTGAATTTCTCCGAAGTCTGACCAGCTGTTAACTTCCTTTCTGTCTCTGTTTGTTAGTGTGAATTCCTTCCAGTCTGTGAGGGGACTCTTTCACGAAGGCTGTCTGTCACCTTTTGGACCAGGCTCGCACAGCAGGAATAATGAGCAACTATTCTGCTCTGTTGCCGCAAACCAAACTAGGTTTACAAGAAAGACTGACTCTCCGGGGTCAAGGCAGAGCTCCAGCTCAAGCTTTTCTCACCTGCTGTACACTCTGAAACACACTTTCTAATTTTCTTACACATGTCCCCAGTGGATAGAGGTCACCATGGCAATCTAGTCTTCCACAGCAAATGGTGGGATGCTCTGATGACCAAAGTGTATTGATCTACATGATTTGATGCCTGTTCTGGAGAAAAATCTTCTTCCTTGCTGAGATCGCCTGTGATCGATAAGATGAAAGCAATGGAAACAAACTTGATAAATTTACCCTCTGGTGATATTCAAAGTCTGTTTAAGCGATATTTTTGGCCTCTTGTTTGTTCCACTGGATCACAGCATTTGGTTACGTTTTGTATATGAAGTGTGCATGCATATGAGTGTGTGCGTTCCATGGTTACTTCCTGTGGTTAAGCCTGTGCAGTAGAGATGATTCATGAGTTTCATTGTTGCTGCAGAGCAAGAGAGAGAGAGTGAAAAAAAAATCATTCACACTATAAAATTTGCGTCTTTCCAACACTCTGTTTCACACTCTTGAATAGCACACACACCCTTATGCACATGCAAAAACAAAAAACAAAAAAAAACAACCTCTTGCTTACACTGTTCCAACTCCCACACAAACAGATAAAATAAGTGCATGTTCGTTTATGCTTTTTAGGCTAACTGACAGAAATTAACCAAAAATATCTGTCGCGTTCACTCATTCCAAATCCAATGCCTAGCAGCTTGTGGTCACAAATTAATCACATAACAATAAAATATAACATGTGTGAAACAGATTCTCTTGTCTATAAAAATTTATCCTTTTGAATAAGCCCTGTTTTTGGAAAAGAACTACTAGACATCTTTAATTTAATGCTCTACTCCCTTATCTGTAAATGCTGCAGCACATTTGTGACAATAGATCAAAGTTCTATTTTTGTGGCTGTGGAAAGGTTGCATGTTGTGCTGAATGTGCTGTGTTTGTGTGCGTGGGCCACTGCAAACAAAAGCCATCATGAAATGAGAGCAGCCACAAAAGGATGAGATTTTTGGAAAAATGAAAGGATTAAAAAAAAAAGAGCAACGTGTGATTTTCTGTGTGGATATCATTCATAGTCACACAAAACAACAGCATTAAAACTAGCTCTCTTGTGTTCTGTGTGCTGCTCGCCTTATCACTACCTAATTGTTATCTCAAAGGGGAAAGTCCAAGCACAGGGAACATGTTCACTTACAGTATCCACTGAGAGTTCAGTCGACAATTTTCCTTTTTCAAATGAAGCCGCAACTTCCTCATTGCATTTTCCCTGCCTCTCTGAAGCTCTCTTTTTGTTTTTTCCGAGCGTTGCGTCACTGGGTTGTGGTTTTCTCACTATACTCTGTGCACAGGAAGTGTGTTGTGGCAAAACAGGTCCCTGTCACTGTTTCCACTCCTCATATAGGGCCACAGAGCTAAATTTAACACCAATAACAAGATCACAGTTACCCAAAATATTCACTTCCACATTTACGGGGTCTTTATTTAACTACACCGAGGTATTTATACACCGCCATGTTAATGTGCTTATGTGTTAGGTTTACGTTTACTGTGTGACGTAGAATACCGCAAAGGAAACAGTCTAAGCCAATTAGCTAGCCTGTAAGAGATGAGTAAGTTAAGCTAGGACAGCTAGCTGCTTGAGTCCAGTGATTTTCTGTGGTTTGAGTTGCACCCAGATGAGAGCCAACGCATTACTTTGCTGTGTTTTGGTTAAAAGATTTCCCCAACCAGATACAATCAACATGCTCCTAAAGGAAGCAGCTTTAAACTAAGACTAAAGCTAAAAGTAAGCTAAGTCTGAGTTTCAGTTTCTTAAACAACAAAATTCAAGGAACTGAAATTTGTGCTACCACAAAATACCTTCAGATCTAGATTCATATGGTAGTTTAAAAATAAATATGTCCAGTGATAATAATTACATGTGACTCTTGTGACGTTGTACCAGAGGAAAAGGGGAACCAAAAGCGGACGTTAGCTAAAAATAAGTTGAAAAGAAATGTAGCCAGTGAATGGAAAATGCAAAATAAGAGATGGAAAGTAGAACAAAAAAACTATTAAATTTTAAATTTAAAATGCTTGACGTATGAACACTTCTCCTGATATGTTCATATGTCAAACAGTATTGAACGTAGGATGTAGCAGTACATGCAGCTTACAAGACAAAAAGAAATTATATCAGGAATAAAAACAATGAGAAGCAAGATTTTAGCAATAAGTTGAAACCCCAGACTACACAACAATTTATAAATAAGTAAACATAAAGTTTGCGTGTTAATGCAAAGAGTTAGGGAGGCAGTGATAGAAGTACTAATGGCAATAACAGTTGTGGACTTTATAATATTATGAGATCTTCCACCACAATCTATTCCTCGGGCTTGACCAGTCAAATTATTTTAGATTTTAAAATACAGATTGCAAAGGCAGTTCACTAAATATTTACACTTTAGTTCAACTAGATACATGGGTGTAATAATAAATTGCTCCCCTTCATTTCCAAGACTCACAAAAACAACTTTCAATAACTTCTCTATACAGTCATTTGCTGATATCAACTGGCTAACACTTTGTGAGACATAATTTGCTTTCATGGGAAATATTGTCATTTTAATGTAAGATCTTGTGCTACAGCATCATTCAATAACACTGATATATATGACTGAAAATACCATCAATATTCAGATCATATTCAGGAAACCATTTAAAAAGTTGCCGCCGTATCAATATCAGCTCTCTTATCTAAAGCAGGTCTCTGCCTTTGTGTTGTTGGTGCTGTGAGGCCTCAGCTGAACCCTCTACAGCGCTCAGAACCACGGGTGAGAAGCAGGCCACTGGAGTTGGATCATAGCCAGGAGCAGAGTGGTTTCGCTCCAGCTACACTTACTCATTTCTCCTTGTTAACTTTTCCTGCCTGGGAACAGACAGTCGTAGTGGTGGTGCAATTACCCAGGCAGTTTCTCACACTCATAGATGCACACACCAACTTTTACATATGGAACATGTGCCAAGTTGTACAAACAGTTGAATCGTTTTGCTTCACTCAGAAAATGAACTCTCTCCTCTAGCCAAAACCATGTCTGTTCCTTGGAGAAAAGTACATGTGGTGAGACTGTGGATGTGAGGGATTATCTCTTATTGTCTTAAGTAAAAATGAGCCAAAGGGCCTGCTATAAATAGGCAGATTTACTCCACCCCTTTCCTCACAGCGTGGCAGGCGATCAGGCTCAGGAGAGAAACTTAAAGGCTAGGGTCAGTGTGTTACTATGGCGACATGGCCATGGGACTACATGTGTGTATGAAGAGGTGAGAGCGAACATCAATTCTGACCATATGTGTGTGTTTGGC
This sequence comes from Alfaro cultratus, assembly GCA_903066825.1. NCBI lineage: Eukaryota > Metazoa > Chordata > Actinopteri > Cyprinodontiformes > Poeciliidae > Alfaro > Alfaro cultratus. The sequence continues at coordinate 61,763 of CAEFZX010018952.1, read as the reverse complement.
ACCCTCCTCCTCCAGCGGCAGCAGCAGCAGCAGTGAGTCTCACAGCCCCCGCTGAAGGAGATTGTGTTGGGTAACAGCAGTCTGGAGTTCCCCTGGACTCGCTCCAGACCTCCTCTCCCTTCCTTACAGCCTCTATCCCACAGTCTGTCCCCCCTCCTCAGCCACCCGCCTCTCCTTGTCCCTGCTGATTCTTTCACATCTGAGAGATATATGTGTGTGAATCTGTACGGATTTTCCCAACAGCACAAAACAGAGCCAACTGCTGGTTTATTTGTTCGATTCTCTCAGCAGGTCGTCTCCTTTTGACATTTTCCTGTTTTCAGTCCCACCCTTCCTCGGCTTGAAACTCTTGGACACTTTTTTCCATTAACTCCAGCATACAGGCTACTGATTCTGCTCAAATAGTGTATATATATATATTTGCACAAATTTCCACCTTTATGACTTTAAGAAGCTGAACCAGCATTTTGTTTTTTCTTAATCCTTTATTTGTGTTTAAAATACTTATTTGAAAGAGTTTGAGTTTAGCATTGATCAACTCTTAGCCGAAAACAGGAGATCGGTTCCAACCAGAGGTGAATTCTCGGATTGGGACCTTATCAGCAATTATACAAGTAGTCCAATCTGTCTATGGCAGTTCAAAGTAGAGCCTGTACCTTCACATTGAAAACAGCAGTTGAGTTATTCAGTGACTGGATGAGGATGCTTTCTTCCTTGGTGCCAACTATTGGAGCTTTAAACTCTTTTGACTCTAGTGGCCTGTATGTATATTTGTCAAAAGTGACTCCTAAAGATGTTTTCTGAGATACAGAAAAATATTTATTATACAAAATGTGGCGTAATCCTGTCGTTTAGTGGAGGACGAGCAGAGCAAGGAAAAAGATGGAGCATTAAAAATCGATCCAAAGGTCAATGGTAAGTTCGTCCGCTTTTTACATTGAATCTGTTTTAACATTAGCTTCATTATTTCAAATCTAAGTGTAGATTTGTCTGTTACTTGATTTGGTCATTTTTATTGGTTCAAGTTTTCCGCTTTTGGTTGTTGATAAGCATCTAGCAAACTATTATGCTCAGTGAACAGTTTCAATTAAAATGACAAATATTAAATGTTTTTTTTAATTTTAATCTGGAAGAATAAACTGCGGAAACTTTTAACAAAAGACAGTTTGATGTAAAAAGATGTGTAAATGATAGATTTTCTACTTTGTTTTAATTCTAATCATGGTTTAGTATAAGTACTGAAACTGACAAAAAAATATTGTAATTTTTTTTTTCAACCTCAACTATATTTTTAGATGATCGACAAGTAAGTTTTTACAACTTTCAATCTGGAAAGAATAAATAATCCTTTGAAATGAAACATTAAACTATTAAATGTACTGAAAAACGTTTGGATCCCTTAGATTATTATCAAACATTCTCTTAGTTTGACTATTTCTCTTGGGTATGCAGGTGAAAGATGTTGTGGTCTTGACTCATAACTTTACATTCTTCTTAAGAGACAAGATGCTGTAGGATATTAGAATTATGTGAAGGAACCAATATTTTACCATTGTGTTTTAACTTTTGTTCCCTAAGCTGATGATTCATACAGGTGTTTCACAATACCGTATTTTCCGGACTATAAGTCGCAGTTTTTTTCATAGTTTGGCCGGGGGTGCGACTTATATCATTATATCATATCACATGTTATTTTCACACTAAACCGCAAGAGGGCGCTCTAGGCCTGTGTTATTCTACCTCCGGAGTTAGCCGAGCTGTTCACAAGCGACATCGAGGATGAAGATTTCATTGCGTTTAGTGATTTGGAGTGACACGGATGGTTTGGTAAACTTATCATGTTATTTGTGCTAGAGTTATCTGAATAACTCTTAATATGTTGTGTTAACATACCAGGCACGTTCTCAGTTCGTTGTTCATGTGTCATGTAACGTTAGCATACCGTACAATTATTCAGCCNATTGCCTTTCAAGATGACATGTCTGTTCTTGGTGTTGGATTTTATCAAATAAATTTCCCCCAAAAATGCGACTTATACTCCGGAGCGACTTATAGTCCGGAAAATACGGTAATTGGAAACTAGATAAAACTGCGTCCTGTAGAAACAACCAGGTGTAATGATTTGGAACAATGTCCCACAAACTGACTAATGCAAGATATTTTTTTGGGAAAAAAAAAAAAAAAAAATCCTGTTAACCTTTTAATCTGATTATGAAGAAACGTGTGAAACTACCATTTTTCATGCTATGCTTAAAATATCTGAGTAGTTGTACCTCAACACTTCAGTCTCCTGTTTTTGAATACATTTTCTTCCTTTGAGGTCAGTAGTCTCTTTATTCCTCCTTCAGGCTCTGTGGTTTTCTTAGAGCGTGAAAAGACATTCAGTTAAGGTGAAGTGGAGCTTCAGAAGTGTCCTTTTTATAAAAAAATATATAGACACATTAACTTTAAACCAGCTGTGCAAAGGGAAGAGTGCCGGTTATTTGCTGGGAAACTGTTGAGAGCTCCTCTGACCTCAGCGATGGATTGAAAGTCATAAACTGCACATATGCGCAGCATCCATGCTGCTCGCTGTCAACAAGCTCTAAGTTGAACATGCTTCTTTGGGGCTCAGCTGCTTTTCTTTGTGGCTGCTGCTGGGCTCATTTTTACCTGGTCAGCAAAAGCTACACCTTTGCATAAAGATGTTCAAACATGTATTTAACAGTTCAGCAATTTAAGTTAAACGGATGGTTTTACATTTCTGAATAGCAAAATGGTACCATAACGCATGCTAGAAGATTTTGTCATTGATGGAGATAAGAAGTGGAAATCTTTCTATGTTTCTTTTTGTAGATGTTTTGTATTTGTTGGAATCACTCTTTTTTGTGTCTTTGCAGTTTTGGCCGTTTCTTATGTGATGGAGCTGTCTGTTGCTGGAGGCGCCTTCGGACTATTTGTTGGTTTGTGCTCACAGCGATAACGGCGCCATAATGGGACTATCTGTAAGTTGCTTGATTTTAGGCAGTTAAAAATACACAGATAAGTCAGTCACTTAATTACAAACACTCCTGCCTTCAAATAATTATGTGTATATGTTGGACCACCACCTGCTTGCGATTGAGTATTCGTGGATTTTTTTGTGGAACGTAGCTCCAAATTGTTGGTGGGAAATGTGCCCATTCTTTTATTTATTTTTTTCTAACTCGTATCTAAAATATTTGAAAGAACATGCATCTTGGGAAGCTGAATTATCTCAGTTCTACCTGACTCGCTGTTGGTTGTCATCTGCAAAGCAGCCAATATAGCAGTGTTACTTATTTTCTTTGGTGCTGATTGGCTGTACCCCCAAGACTGGAAATAAGGAAGTGCTAAGACGATTTTCACTCTATGTATTGATGCATGTTAAGGTATATTCTGTGTTTGAACTAAAACGACAGACAGTTCTTTTAGAGCAATCTTAGTGTAATTACTAAATGGAAGAATTAAGAAATAATAATTAGTCACATTTTTGTCTGGAGCTCAATGGATCCTGAGGATGATGATGGGAGAGATCAGCTCTCAATGACAGTAGGACTTTTTTATCTGAGCCCACCGTCTCCATCGTTAGCACTATGTGACGGGTGTCCAACTCTATTTAGTAAGAGATGGTGTTCTTCATGCTTGAGATGTCTTTCCTCTAACATTCTTATTCAAATGACTGAATTATATCCCCAACATGTCATTATGATCTGCAGAGGACTGGTAATGAACAATGATTTTAATTTGGTGTGTAGGGAAGATCCAAAACATACAGGAAATCAGCCCTTATACAATGACTTTGTTGAGTTGAAATCCTGCTGTAAAAATTACTTGAAAATCTAAATTATTTATTAAATGTTTGTGAGACTGTGAAGTGATCAGGTGAAACTACAATCCTATGTGCCATAAACTCAGTTCTCCTTGTCTGAAGGAAGAAATGCAGATGTGACCCAAAGAACACTTTAAGGTCATTCATTGCCCAAGCTAGTCTCCTGACATTGGCCCTACTAAAGGTCTGGAAGAATCTGAATTTTTCTGCTGCTTGAGATTTTCTGACAACAAAAGCAAGTTTTTGCTGCATTTACATGCTTGCTGCAACAGACATCTGCATTTTCATATCTGTTACAGTTTGTATTAAGCATCCTGAATATTAAATATTGGTCTGTCTTTTAATTATAGATGAAATCACCTATTTTGAGTGAGGAGTTTTGACTTGCTAATCCAGTTATCCATGCAGAATATTCCAATTAAATTGCCTTCATACGAGCTGTTGCTACTGGAGCATATTATTGTTCCAAGCTTGAATTATCTGTTAATTTAACAGGAGGATTTGAGCTCTCATATTAGAAATAATTATTTAAAAGAGGATTATTCCAGTGCTCACTTGTCTTTTGCCCTGGCTGACTCAGTAAGTGCAGATCCTTGTCAGACAAACTTTTGACCAGGTGCACAGATTAATTTCCATGATAGTTTTTGGCAATTCTTTGTTGTCAAACATTTATGGCTGTTAATGTTGTTTGGGAAATGAATTGGAACATAAAAGCTTGCAGACTCAGTTGAAGGCAAAGTCAGCTGTTTTTTGAATTTCAAATGGCAATGTTGCTGCTTTATTTTGTGTGTGGAAAAATCTGAGATAAAAAACAGAGGTATGTTGTAAAATGACCACTGCAGCACTAAAAATATTTACTCATATGGAGTAGGTTTGTTATTATATTTCTAAAAGCATCTCAGTTGTTGGGCATTTTCAGCAGATTTGGGTTGTGATGCTGATCCAGTGTATTTTATAGAAACCCAGGCGTCTACAACAAATAGGTGACCTCAGTCATTTATTTAGAATATCTTTCATTCAGACCATTTTTTTCTTAACAAGCAAGCTAACTGGATTTAGATGTTATTTTGGTTGGCACCTCGTTGTTGCTGCATAGAAGCCTTCAGTTATCTTCATTAGCCCAGCTGCTGTTCACTGCCAATGTCCTCTCAGGTGACATGCAGCAGTTTACAAGGACATAGTCCTTTTGAAGTTTTCTGCATCTGTCTCTTCATCTGCTGCAGACTGTTGCTGGTGTTGTGCATGTGAGCTATGTGAGGTTAGAGTAAGTGCACATCAGCATCATTCTGATTCATTATTCACCTTCTCTGGCCAGATGGAGCAAGAGAGCAGCTGCTCCTCCTGACAGCAGTCAACACTGTGTCCATGAATGTGTAATTATCTCATCATCTAGCCATCTTTTCTGTTTCCGCTCTGTATTTATTCCTTCTGTGCATTTCTTCTGTTTATCTCATGCACTGAGTTTTTTTTTCCCTTTCTTTCTTCACAATTAACTGTAAATATTCAGAAAATTTATTATAGGATACAAACAAAAATTGTTGTTGGAAAGGTAAACAGGCAGACTTTCTAAACACATGTTATTTTTCCCTATTTGAAACCTCAAATTATGTTTTTCTTACTTCTCCCTTTTTAGGGTGCAATTTATGACTAGCTGAGTTGGGAGTTGAAATGCTAATTGCCTCACCACTTATAGAAGGATGAAGACAATAGTGCCTCAGACTGAACTTTTAATGTAATTTTAGGGCAGAAAAAATAAGGCTAGCTAAATGTTTTACTAATATATTCTTCTATTACCTTTGGTCTGCAATGTGGAGACAGTTGGCAGATTTAAGGCTAACTTTACAGAGGATATTTTTTCTCAACAGAAATATCCATCCTCTCAAGTCCCAGTCAGTGCCATCTTTAATTTATTGCTTTATTTTATTTACCAGCAAGTCAGTTCAGGTCACCAAGCATCGTTCTGTCCACTTCACTTGCCTGTCATAGTGCAGCATTGTGGTCCTGTCTTGTTTGGTTTTTTTCTGTTTTGTTTCCCAACCATTTTCTTTCTTTGTCCTTGCTTTGTTTGAACCTTGGCATCTGTTTGTGTAGAGTTTAGAGAGCACAATAACTGGAAGTAGTTGAATATTCATTGAAAATGTTTCTTTCATCGTGATTTTTATGTAGTCTGGACAATTATGGAATTTGATTTACGTCCACCCATCTCTCCAGCAGATATAAATCTTTTTTCTATTTGTCCATTTTACCTCTTTAAGTTCTCCGGATTTTATTTTGTAGGAACCTTGTACTTTTTTATTTATTTATTTTTTAAACAAGAATCTTGTAGATGGGTCATAATTCTTTTCTAAAATAAATTGTGACCTGAAAGATTCCTTACATCTCCCCCTGTAGATCTCATTACCAGGTGTCATGGTGTGGACGACATACAGCTCCTCTGACCCTGAACAGTCACAGTGACAAGCCCTCTGTGTGTCATTAATTCATGGCCTTCAACTCTGGATTAAATTACAGTCGTCGTTAGGGCAGAAATTACTTTCAACAGTTTATTTTTGAAGCAGGCAGACGCGCACCCTATTGGAGATTAGCTTAGTCTGCAATGTTTCATCACACGTGCACAGTCAGCACCATTAAAGGTACCGTGGAATTAGTAATTTATTACCATCATTAGATTCTTATTGGTATGTGAGAAACATCTGCATCTTTTTTTTTTTCCTGCATGTGGACTCCCTTTTATAATTAAATAAATTGCATAAAAGGCAACAAGTCCAAATAATGATGCCCTGAATACATGCCGCAGTGTGTTTTCCTAACAAAACCTTTGAGAAAAAGAGTTAAATCCAATCTGTGTAATGACAAGATCAAAGGCAGCAGAGAGGAGACGCAGGCCCTTTAAGAGAATCGGAATGGGGAGGGCTGTGCATTCATAAAAGATGAGTTTATTCAGTGGCCATGGTAAGACATGGTTAAAAGCGCCTCTGCACTCCAGCGTGCTCTCATCCCCATCACAGACGGAGCATCCCCGTCCTGCCGAGCGCTTCACACATGCTGACAAAGCTGCGCCAGAAACTGGGATATGGATGCTCTCAGAGGAAAGGGATAAGCCTGGACCAAGAGAAGAAACAGAGTAAGAAGGAACAACAGTAGAGGAGTGCATGGACAGGATATTAGGCGTTATAAGGAAAAAAGAAGATAAACTGGCGTTGCGGTAAAGGACAGTAAACTGTTTTATCAAGGCGGAGAATGGGCAATTCCTCCTTCCCAGGCATGTCCCCTCTCTCTCCGTCCATTCTGTAGTTGCAGGTATTTCTAACTTGAGTGCCTTTCTTTGACGTGCTGGGAAACTACCTCTGTTAACCACTGTTCCTCCTATTTAGCATGCCATTGTCTATGCTTGCCAGACGCCTTTGCATGTGTTCTGAGGATTAATTCAATGTGACTTTGCTGAGTGAAAGTATATCTTTGTAGTAGAATCATCTGCAGCAAGGCACTCTGCAGCGCCTGAATTAAAAAATTAGGGCAGAATCTTATAGCAAGTTCTTTTTCTTCCCTGTTGCTTGATGAGGCTGAGTTACTCCACTCTAGTCAGTTTTAAAGTACTGCAGTCTACCTGAAATGCTGGCCAAGTGTCTATAAAATGCGTTTCAGAGCGGATATCATCAGGACTGAGCATCTGAGGACGGGGGTGTGAGTGGTGGTGTGAGTGGTGGTGTGGGTTGTGTCTGGAGAGCCTGTTTACTGCCTGTGTGGATGGGAGACTGTTGATGTTCTGGCTCTCCGAGTCGACATCTGGGCTAGTGTGAAAGGGAGCTATTGATGGATTTTCTAAAGGCTGCTGTTGGTTAGACAGGAAGAGATGGAAAATGCTGCAGCTAGAGATGGCTGAGTATTACTGCTGTGGTTTAGAAATACAGGGGCACACTTCTGTAGGCAGTCAGAAAAAATGCAAACATGGAAAGAAAATATTTTCCTCAAAATGGTTTTATTAGTAGATTTAGTGTATTCTTGTATTTTACATGCAGAATTCAAATGCATGCATGCATGAACTGCTGATAGGTCTTTTCTCAAATTTTACTGCACAGTTACAGCAATAAATTAATGCTTCATTTTAAGGTTTTCAGATTTTGTTTATGCTCTCTTAAGGCTCCACCACAGAATGGAAGAAGTGTATCACCTTGGTCCTTTTCTTTTTGAACTGTTCTGATGTGAATATGCTGGTGTGTTTGTGATAATTTTCCCCTCCGATGACCCAGTTTCAAGCTTCAGCTGTTTGTTTAGTAGCCACACATCTCACTTTAGATTACTTCCAATGGATAAAATGTGTGCAAATATCCATCAATATTTAGGACTGAAAGGGAAATTCAAAATTACTTGCAGCCTTTTTCCAGTGATGTATTGCATCACTGTGACTGCATGTTAGTGTTCATGTAAATACTGATTTTTATTTTTGCTGAATAGCCCAAATAATTCTTTGGTCATATTCAAATATATAGATATTCATTAACAAGCTCATGGAACCAACAGTGAAAAAATGTTCAAAGTGAAATGCAACAAAAGGCTTAATTGTTTTTTGGAGTTTGCAAACATCAGTTAAAAATGATTGTCACTATAAATCATTATTCTTGCGTTGCTTGTACTGTAAATTAATTTTTTGCAATATTAATATAAACCTTTTCCAGGGGTGCCAATAAATGTGGCGCTCTCTTTTACATCGGGTATAATTGAAAACCATCTTCAGATGGAAGGAGAAGAATCCCTCCCTGTAGGGTGAGGTATTATCAGCCGTGTGGTTTAATCTTCCAGAGAAAGATCCTTATCTTTGTGATTTAAATTTAATTATAATGCATGAGCAGTCGAGCTGGTGCTGCCGCTGATTTTAGGGCTCGCTGAGGCTAAAATGGAGGCCAAACACTATCTTTAATCATCGCTGATTTACATGATACCCTCCACCCCTTCCCTGCTCGTTGCACAAATCTGTCAGAAGATGAAGAGTCGTATCTCTCAGAGGTATTGGTGGATATGGTGTTTAAAAATGCATTTGTTGTAAAATTCAGCATTGTCGATATCAGAGCTGCCACATTTTGCATTCTCTCGCTCAGAAATTGCTGAAAGGATTAAATATGAGGCTTGTGGTTTAAACAGCCACTTCTCTTGAACATTTCAAACTTATCTCTTTTTGCCTCATGAGTGCATGAGTCATGTCAGCTCCTTGACACGGCGGCACCCTCCTTACCTTCCCTGGAGGGTGTGTGAGGGGCGGGCAAGCAGGGGTTGGTGGTTAACAAAGCTTTCAAAAATCTCCAGTGACTGAGGAGCAGAAGCAAAGGAAGAGAGACTTGTTAGAGGATCTGTCAAGAGAGCCGAGGAGCAGTGGTTTTCCCATGTCAGCCTGATCAAACATCTGGAAGGATATAGACAGAAAGATGAATGGCAGACCGAGGAAGCTGCAGAGTAAATGATGCTGAGTTTATGGGACTGATTGATGCAGTCGCCACTGGCTGGGGAGAACTGATTCTGGAATATCTTCTTTTAATGTCGGAGTTCTGTATGTTGCATCTTTTCTTTTTAACTTAGGCATGCTTATTCTAAGCCTTTGGTGTCAAGCAGAGATGCTTTGTTTTTGGATTCAGAAGATATCATTAGTCTACTAAATTGTGGAAGAAAAAACTTAGAGAAAAGCAGCTTCTCTACAAAAAATGCAGCATCTTCCAGTCTCATATATCTTTCTTACTTTCTTAATGCTTTTCATCTTGTATGAGAAAATATGTGCAGTGATGAGAAGGAAAAACCTCTTTCTGTAATGATTCAGATTAAGTTGTAGCTGATCCTGTTTTATTTTTTTAATGGACGCTATTGAATGTTGCGGACCAGTGTTCTGCTAATGTGTGCCTTTTGGCAGGATTCTAACACTCATTGAAAACTCCGGCATTAACAATGGTTATTGTTGAATACCGAGATAATATTTGTGGTAACTGACCAACGTTTTCCTAATTGTACTGGGTGTATAAAAAATAGCATTTGTTTCTGACACATTGTCTTTTAAGTTATTTTTTTCTTTTTCTTTTAAATCAGATGTCACAACAACTTGCTTCCAAATTGCTTTGTATGAGGACTGCATTTTGTTTTGTGTCGGTGTATGCTGCACACATCAGTAGAGTTTAGTAGTAGCACTGGTTGAGTGTCTTCTTTTTTGTAACAATGTATTTCAAAGTGTTCTAAAGTGTAGCAGTACTTCAATCCAGGTGAATAAAATATCTTTAGATGCTCTGTAAGGGTTAAGTATGAAGTGCTGCTGCTCAACTGCCATGTGTGAGCATCTGACCAGACTGTAGGACCTCTTTAAAAAAAAAAGACTCCTGAATGCACTACAGGGTTAGCCAGGTTAAGTTTATTTTCCCTTGTTTACCATTGAGATGCAGATTTGACATGACATTTTACCTGCTTATGTTAATGTACAAAAGCTCCAGTCCATTTGACTTAATCACGTTTAATTGCGTAGATAATGTTAATAACCAGACAGAGCCATACACCATGCATATATTTCTTTATTGCTGGTCTCTTCTGCTGCTACTGAGGAATTGTGCAGAATAGCACTACAATTGTCCTGAGTGAAATAAGCATATCTGACTTGCAAAAGAAAATTATCCATACAGCATTTCGCCTCTTTAAATAATTTAAAATGTCATTAGGACTCAGGACATGAAATTCTGTCATCTGAACAAAATTGAAGTATAATGTGTTTATAGAAGATCTGATCCAAAATTATCCAGTGCTGTTGGAGATTTGAAATTTGAAAGGATCACAGACCAATAGCTGTCTAGAAATTGATGGGAATTATGATCTAATTATTTGAAGAAAAAAAAAAGTCACAACCCAAGACTAGTAGATATGGGATGGATGAGGAAGATAACGAAAACATTTTGGTCCACCATGAAAATCATGGAAGAAAAAAAAAAGATTACTGTGTGCACTATGTTATTTCACTTAAGCTTTTTAAAATTAAAATCTTGGTCCCAATCATGCTTTTATGAGGTTTTGCTGCAGCCTGGAAATCCTGTTGACTTTGTGTTGAGAAAAATCTGTTTCTTTTCTTTGTCTGAGTCACAGCTAAAAGGTTTCTTTGAAGCAGATCTGAAGTTCCCTGTTGTGAATATTGTTTTGAAGATTCCCAGCACATTGTCTCCCCAAGCCAATCAACATTTCAGGCTGCAGCTTTCAGATTTCCACATTTCAGTTGGATGTGGGTAAATCTGGGAGCTGGAGGTTTCTTTTTGTACAGGCGCTCGGCAATTCGCCGTCATTTTCATCATTCTTTTGTAGTCCTGTGAAAGAAGTTTCTGGGACATTTAAAAACAATGTTTTTCTCCCCCACAGAAGGCAAAACCTTCCATAGGCTTTGTTGCAGCCATCACTCTGTGAAGGGAGGTGTTGGAAATTGTCTCGGGAATGTGCATTTTGAAGTGTGCGAGGTTACTTCAAGGTCTTTATGCTGTTGCCACATATTGAGGTACTTTCACTGTTCTGAGATGTTTAAATTCAAATTTTATTTAAAGAGTGGATGATGGCTGTTTTTCTTTAGGTTTCTATTATTATTATTATTATTATTTTATATTTTGAGATATCTTTTACTCCCATAGACGGCAACCTTCAGACGGCATTAATGTCACCAAGCCTCAGGAAGCAGAAAAGAATCTGCCCTGACATACTTCTGCAGGTAAAGACTTTGTGTAAATAAATACCTTCAGTGTGTATTTTACATTTGTGGAAACCACAAACTCTCTTCCTGAAAGCCAAATCCTTTTTGCTAAATCACCAGGATTGTAATTCAAGGATTAGGGCTGCTGTTTTAAACCAGTTACCCTCAAATAGACTGGAAGTGTGACAGAGTCTTTCTACTGCTGCAGTGCCTTGCAAAAGTGATTATACTTGTGACCTTTTCTGTTTACATTGATATTCAAACACCTATTTATGGGATGAAACACTATTATGAAGCAGTTGTGGATTTTGTTATTGGTGGCTCACTCTTGTGTGTGAATGAAGTATCTTGTAGCTTCAGGTCTACCCTAAGAAATTGGATCATGTGATGTCAAAAAAATTACTTTTATTCCTCTGGAAACTTTAATGGTAACAGAGACTCAGGTGATCTGAGCAGGTGTGGTGATATTGAAATATCGACTCAAATGAATCCTCCTGTGCCATTCTTTACTCCCAGATTGTCTTTTTAATTGCAAATTTTCTCTTTACGCTTTGTTGCCTGGTCTGCTGGCCTGAAACACATTGTGGTTTTAGTTAATCATGTATAACTTGCTGCCTTTATAAACTACATTTGTTTGTGCCCAAGATTAGGAAGACTTGTGATATGCAAAAATGGTGATGAATGTTGAGACGACAGTGTAACTTAATTTAATCATAAGTTCATTGTGGACTTATTGCTTTTGGGTTTGTTGAAAACATGGGCTCCAATTAGTAGTCTATTCAGCTAAATCATTCTACTTATCTTCATCCCAACAACATAGTTTGAAAAAAGTTGTATGTGGAAATATCTTCTGTTTTGGCAAAAATTGAATCAACTTTTAGTTTAAATTTAGTTTTATAATCCCATCCAAAAAACAGTTTCTGCTAAAATGAACATCACAAAGTCTATAACCAACACAGAGGGCCTGAATGCAAACAAGAACAACCAATCATATGGCACAGACAGAATTGGAAAAGCAGCGGTCTGGCTTTCAGTTCAGACGTCATTATGGAGGAAAACCACTTTTTTAAGGAAAATGTAAACTCATTAAATTAATAAAATGATCATCATCTAAAAGATAGTCTTTTCAAACTGTGGATACAAAACTAGAGCTTTATTTTTTTTAAACCTGGCAGCAAAATGTGGCTGACATAAAGTTATAGATGATGCACCAATCAGGAGTTCAGTTTTAATCAGAAACTTTGATATGTATCAGCTAAAAACGCCTTGATCTTGACCTCAATCCAATGTCGGGGATTGGATTGAGGTCCATTTATTTACATCTTGAGTTCCATGAATCTTTTTGACAAGATTTTCCACTAATCTTTTGAAAATCAGGCTTCTGTGATTAAAATCTTCAGGACCAAACCAAACATTCTCAGAGGTTTTAAGGTCAGGACAGATGTGTGATTCTTCCTGAAGCAATCTTTGACAGTTTGAGCCAAATGAATCCTGGGATCGACATTTAATGTTTGATCATTGCTCAAAAGCCTCACATAAATTAAAGCAGAAGCCACTTGCTACCTTGGTTCAGATTAAATAGGTTGTTGCCATCTAAGACACGTTAATCACTGCTGGACATTTTTGTTTATTTAATGCTCTTCCCCAAATGCTTTCAAAGAAGTGTTGAATTTAAACTCAAATACAGATTTTATTTCGTAGAGTACAGTTAAGATGTATAATTACAGTAATTTGCAGTCCTGAAACGATGAAAATCTCTTCAGAAATTTGACAGTAAATTATAGGCAGTAATTTTCAACCCATTCTGTCATCTTCAAAGATGAAATAAACAAAACCACACTATGTGAAGCGAGCAACACTTGAGAATGTTTCCTGCTGCATTGCATCACCTGTTTTTCCAGCACTGTGCTGTTGTTGAGATAATCAACAGCAGTGGATCTGTAAAGTTCTGTCTTACTTGATTGCTTCAGTTATTTAGTTTGGGATCTCCTGTTTCATTTTTTTTTCTTAACCAGATCTTCTTTTCACTAAGGGACAAGTATATACTGGAGGTGGATGAGTGCAACACATCTGCTGTAATAGCTTAGATCTTTGCCTGATCACATGGCATAAGCTTCCACTGTGATCCTTAAAAAGAAAACAAACTGCACCACTACACTATCGATTAAATTGACAGTAAACAGCATGCAACAAGTTGCTCCTCTGGGGCCTCATGCATAAAAGAGTGCGCAGTTTTCACACTAAAACTTGGCGTACGGAAAAATGTAGAAAAGTGCGGCGCACAAAAAAAATTTGGATGTATTAAGCCGTGTGCGCGCACGTGGCCACGCACCTTTCCTTTCCTTTATACATCCAAATTTGCAGGAAATAGAACACAGCTGCTGGTCTGCCCTGTCGCCTCCATAAATACATATGTTAATTAGTATAAATACCCGGACGTCTGCCACCACATGAAGCAATAACCATGGCAACGCCCTTGTTTGTAGCAGTATAAGTATTTATCCATCCATCCATCCATCCATCCATCCATTTTCTGTTCACCGTTGTCCCTAATGGGGTCGGGAGGTCCAGCTACGTTCCGGGCGAGAGGCGGGGGTCACCCTGGACAGGTCGCCAGCCTGTCGCAGGGCAACATAGAGACAAACAGGACAAACAACCATGCACACACACACTCACACCTAGGGAGAATTTAGAGAGACCAATTTACCTAACAGTCATATTTTTGGACTGTGGGAGGAAGCCGGAGTACCCGGAGAAAACCCACGCATGCACAGGGAGAACATGCAAACTCCGTGCAGAAAGAACCCGGGCCGGGAATCGATCTCTGGACCTTCTTGCTGCAAGGCAACCAACTGCGCCACTGTGCGGCCCTATAAGTATTTATAATAATAGTAATTATATATATTATTTAAAAAGTGCTTTCAGGGAACATAAGGTAACCTCACAAAAAATAAAAATAATACATTTTAAAGAAAGGAAAAAAAAAAATAAATCCTAATAATAATAAAAAGAAAATGAAAATAAAGAGATCGCGCAAATGCCTGTTTGGATAGCAGAGCGTTCAGCCGGGATTAAAGGACAGACAGAGTCATTTGAGTGGGTAAAATTGATGTTTATTGTAAATAGCGGAATCATGTGCACAAGTTGTACAATTAAAGAGTAGAGATGTTTTCTGTCCAGAAAGGCGCATTCACAAAGCCGGCGGCTCCATTGAAGGATGACTGCAGTACCGGTACCGCACGGATCCTTCTATAAGTTCTGCTCAGAGCTCCAAGATAATCAATCTGGATTAATCTAAACACTAATAAACCATCATCAAAATTTCCCAGCAATATGTTGATGACAATCAACATCATATGACAATATGATCAATCGCTCCCTCTGAATCCTTCCATTGGCGATGTTCTCCATCACAGCCAAAGCGCTCCACACTTAGAGGCTCACCTTTATGCAGCTACTTAAATACGTGATTGTCTACATACTTAAAAATAATCAAACCTGTTTGGAGTTAATCTGCTGATCGCACCATGTTTATATTTTTTTTTTGTGATGATGAAATTACCCCATAGATGCATTTCGCACAGAACACTGCGTTTCATCTGTATGAGACAAAAACTGAGGAAATTTATTTTTTACATTGTGAGGTTTTCGCATCCTTTTGTTTTTGCTTTCTTTATTTTGTGTGTGTGTTAGGTTATTGTCTGAGGATAAATGCGGTTCAGTTTCATTGTTTAGTTTAAACAATAAAAAAATAAAAGTATGAAAAAAAACCTAAAACATCAGGTTTGCTGCTTCTTGGTCTAAATAACACTGAATGTAGTCAGATTTTAGTGTATTATGTTCTGTCTTGTTTCCCAAAGCCTATAGCTAAGTTCACTAACGTGAACATAGTTAAAAAAAGTTCCCTTTTCTATCCACATGTAATAAATCAATAAAGATAATCCATGATTAATAAGGTCCCTCAAAGGAACACGATGCCAGGTTTCACAGTTCCAGATTGAATTCAGTTATTCATTTCCTTTGTCATAATGTCATGAAGTGAAATGCATTGTGGTTTTTAAAATTAAACCTACAGTTTGGCTGTAGCAAAACATCAAGTATGTTAAAGTGAGGAAAATGTAGTATGTGATGTTGCAGATTACTGGTGCTGTTTTAGATGTCTGCTGACAACTTTCATTCTTTCGGTTTTCAAACCTTTTTCATGCTGTTAAATGTTACTCCTTCAGGTAAAGAACAAAGTTACCTTAAAATCCTTTTGATTATCAGTTTTTTTTTCAGTTTTTAATGTCAAGTGTGAGTGTTTTTAAACATAGTTTCTTTTCGGTGAACGATGAAAGGTTGTAAACACAAATTCTTGCTGTAAATGTTTTATTTATGAGATGACTTATTTTATGCCAAAGTGAAGTAAGATGAGTGTTACAGCCTCGGCTGCATGCCATGAATGATGATCTTTACTTTGACTTTTTCAGCACATGGTATGACCAGTTTGTTTTTAATTATTTATTTATTTTTTTTATGTAAATCTTTTATTTTTTTCCCTTCACTCCCTATCAATAGAAATAATAGGTTTACTGACAGGAACACAATAGACAATTTCTTAATTTTGGGTTGTGTTAAATTAACTTTGTCTTAACGTGATCAAGAACAAATTCACTTTACAAAACATTTGTTACTTCAAAACTAACTACATTTATCTATTGGGAATAAAGCTAGACTTGTTCCTATCTTGACAAATATTCTTACTTAAAAGATAAAAATACCTGCTCTGTTAGTTTGTACTGGCTGAGTGTAAATGTTAGAAGTCAGCAGTTTTTTTCCCCTGACCGATTTGTCTTTGGGGTTCCAGCAGTTTAAGAAGTAGAAGAAAGTAGTTGTGTATTTTATTTATTGTTCTGTTGTTGTTGACTGTTCGGTTCAGAAGTTTAATTCACTGTCTGGTATTTTTTTTATGGAGTTAGATACCATTTCTTTTGGTAATTCTAGCAAAGTTACATTAAAAAGGTGAGGATCTGTTGTGGTAAATAACATTATCTTAAACAGTACTGCTTGTGGTTCATATTTAATTGTTGAAATTATCTTGAAATGGTGAAGTGAAGTGGCCGTTTTCTACATTTGCAGCTGCACATTAGGGAATTTCATGCTGGTTTTATCTCAGCTACACACCTCAAGGTTTGATTTTGTTTCTGTTTTTTTTTACTAATAAGTTGATCTTTATCTTCTTACTCTGAACTTTTTTTCTTGTCCATCTGTATAGCACAACCAGAACGTTGCTCAGCTGACTTCCTGTAACATATTAAGTGATTAGTTTTACTGATCAGCATATTCCTTAAGTAAACTGGATGTTGACTTTCCTTGCAGTTGCTTACAAGTATAGAAAATGCTGAATGAGATTGTGCTCTGTTTTGTTCTCAGAGCAGTTTGTGATATTTTTAACTGTGCTACCAGCTTTAGCAAAGAGAGGCAGATTGTCCTACCACAGTCCGAATGCAGTGTGAATTCAGTTTGTTTAATTTACAATGTGAACATGTCTTATATCTAATTCACTATACACGAAAAACAGGCTCATTTCATATCTGATTATCTACAATGTAACTAAAAAAATACTGAACCAAAATAATCCAGGTACATAGTCCAATATTCTGGATTCCCTAAAGTCTGATTCTTCTTAAAAGTAATTGAGTCTATCAGGAAATCCCTCAGCTCTACATTTATAAGTAGACATAACTAATATACACACCTGTCAAGAAGCCATGATTTTATGTTAAAAACATAAGACTTAAGAACTTTTTTCCACTTTAATGTGTCCTGCAACCTGTCAAGTCAACATTTTCAACTATCAGGGCTAAGTTTTTATTTTTATTTTATTATTATTTTTTTTTACATTTGATGGTAAGCAATCTTGCAATTAATACCCCTGTTCTCTGATGTATGGACAGAAATATTAAGACTTGTGTTTATCTACCTACAAGACATGAGTAGGAACTGGTTGTAGATCTATTTATTTAATTTTTTTTTTAAAGATTTTCTTATTTCTCTTTTTAATATTTTAAGCACTGCTGAACTAAGTGCTATCGGACAGGAGGGAGGTGCAGGAGGGGCGCAGTGGCATGGATAATCCTAGGAAATGTTATTCAGCCTTAAACACACTGGAGATTCATGATGTGAACATTCTTTCATTTTATTATGGAACGGCAAGATGCAAGATGAGACCCTGAATGTAATTTATTACAGTAATAAATTATGTTGCCATCTTTTATTGATTTTTATTTTTGCATCTCTAGTTTGTCAGCCTGGTTGCAGCTTGTTTTAGCCTTTTACACAAAAGGTCCTGTAAAGGAGAAGTGCAGGCTAGCGTGTTAGTGTGTGTAATGGCTAAATGCATCCAGGGTCCATTACTTCACTGCTGTACATACTGGATTTTAGTGGCAACAGAACTCTACCGATCCACTTGACAAGCATTTTAGAGTCCCTCACCAAGGCTTTAAAATGACTGTGGAGTGCAGTAAAATAGCTTATAGCTGGAGGCTCTTAGAGACACCAAGGATTCCTTACATCAGAATAAGGCTATAGCATCAAAGGAAAAGATTGAAGGAAAACTTAACCTACTTTCTTTCTGATTAATTAGGCTAATCATCTGATCATTTCTTTTTCAGGAGGTCAGTTGATCCTTAAATACAGCAATGAAATAGACTGCAACATCATTGCTAAAGTAATGGATTTGAAACACTGAATTCCACACCGTTGATCCTAACAGACATGCACTATAAAGGACAGGAGCACATAAAATGACAGATGCAGTAAATATAATTCAGTTGCATTTGGTGTGCACTGACGCATGTGAACTATGATGCACCATATTTTGGACAAATCCAACATGATTCCACATGTGGAAGAATTTTGGAAACTTCCGGTGAGCAACAAAGGATGCATTTCTAATTTCAGTTGATATTCTTGATCTAGACTAGTCTCTGTTTTTGTATGTTCATTTCTATTGATAAATTCCCATCATAGGGGGACACTTAACTCAAATATATTGATACATGCAGCGGTTCATTTCTATAGTGCCCTCATGTTATCAGGCAGCTGATAAATTAGTTGTATAACACCGTTCGATACTTAGAAATTAATCCTACTGGGTCAGAATGTTGTCATGATGCTGAAAAATAGGGAAGAAGAAATGCCTGCAAACACAGAACGTTAGGAAAACACGCCTATAATCTGCTGCCATGAAATCTGCAAACAGTCTCACAGTTGGATTTGTCAGACTACAAACCACACACATACTGTGCCTTCATATGGTGTTGGATGTCATTTCTTTGTGAAGCTCCTACTTTTTTCTGCAGCCTTTAAACAAGGATTTTATAAGGGTGACATGTCTTGCCTATCCTCCACATTTCTGCCACTCGGGCCCCCACCCTACCCGCCCTCAGCCTATCAGAGGCTTTCTGCAACAATATGGGCTTTTTTCTTCCTCTTCCTTCCATCTCTGTCTACACAATCTGATTTCAGCTGAGTCGAAAGTAGCATTTTCTTCCTATCACAACATCACTTGTTCTTATTTCCTTCTACCCTTCTCACCCTTGTTTTTTTTCTGCTCTGTCCACTAAGCAGAAAATGAATCCTGGTGCCGTTTCAGGCTGTTTATATATATATATATATATATATATATATATATATATAGTTTTTTTTTTTCTGCTATCCATCTTTATAAATGACCAGTGAGGGGAAATGTGACTGTGATCAGTGTGATACTAATACATTCTGCCAATTTGACACACTCATAATCCAGCAAGCTTGAGTTTCCAGCCTACAGCCATCACAGGGAGGAGAGTGTGTGTTGTTGTTGGTGCATCGTAGCATCATGGATACACAGAGGAGTGGGAGGGTGGGGGAAATACTTGAGCTAAAATGGGACTCTGGAGTGTTTGAGTGGGAGCAGAGAAAGAGGAAATTGGTCTTAGCATGCACAGACACATGATATAAAGTTTTTTTGTTACATCTCTAGGTCTTACATCAACCTAAATTTGTGAAAAATTGCATCATTATATACAAAATGCAGTTAAATGATTATTCATATTTATTAATGAAATTGAGCTTTAAAACCAATGGAAATTTTAAGAAAAAAATGCTAGTAGTAACATCTGGCTGTTCATCAGCCGGCTCATACTCATAATTGGTGTGTGGATCGTATGATGCAATAAATGTTGCCCTTGCAGTTTTGTGAAATACATCTTTTCTGATAAGGTTAAAATAAACTTTTTTTTGACAAATCTAAGTTTTTTTTAAATTTTTTTATTGTTTTTTCTGTCAAGTGAAATTATTTTTGCACTTTCAATTTGTGCAATTTTAAGCTTAATGCAAATGCAGCTGAAGACGAGTTGAATGGCTGACTTGGGATGTTAAAGGATGGGCAGTTAAAGTTGATATAATGGATAAAGAAGTTAAGGTTCTTATCAGGTCACATTTTTTTAAGGCTATTTTGGTACCAATGGGAGATGATCTCAAATAAAACTTGCTAGAAGATGTACATACATATTTCGCTTTTGTTCTTGGAACTCACTTCAGGGAGAGATATCTGGGCTTTGCTCAGGGACTTGTTGCCATGCAACCTGATCTTTGATGAGCAGAAACTGATAAGTGGATGGACAGGAATGCATATCAAGCGACTTTGTGGCAAGTCATAAATGGTGTGTAGGATTTATTTCTCATCTATAAAACAAAACAAAAAAACCCAGTTTATTTCCAGTTCTGCTTAAAGAATTGCTGCTTTTCTTCCACACACCCCACTATGCTGAGATTACCTTTTGCTTTCTAATTTGCTTCGTAAATAAGATAAACTGTGGAGTCTATGTGACAATGTATAAAATGTCAGAAATAAGATTATTACATAAGGTTGGCAACTATAAGCAGTTCTTCTGTCTCTTAGCACATGCAGCACACAGCCTCCTCAGATACGCTGCCAGACGTTTCCAGATGGGATGAAGGATTGTCTGAGTCACTCTGAACATTTGCATAGTGCTTTGGAAAGCGTTGCCAGAAACGAGAGCACTAAACTTCAAATGTCGATGAAGTCGCTGCGCAAACAGGCATGACTAAAACATTGTGTCAGCACTGAAAATACAGAAAGGTATTATCACATCCTTAGTTAGTATAAGGAAACTTGCAAAATGGTACAGGTGGTGTGATTACTCAGAGGAGTCACTGCGACACAAGCGCACACAATGGTTTCATTAGCACCACAGTGGAAGAGGAGGGAAAACTGTGGTAGCTCTCGTTAAAGGGAGAACCGCTCTCTGCAGCTCTGGTTTCTATCTTCTGCAAGGTGGAGGTTTGGGGAGGCTAATTCTGCTTGGGGCACATGTGCAGAGTGGAGATACAGCACGAGAGGGAAGTGGAGGGAGAGATAGAGCTGGTTCATTTTCAGCTCGTCCCCTTAGACTGTGGAACGGATTATACTCGCAGAGAGAGAGGGAGGGAGATGCATAGGCACTGTCTTAGCACACACTGAATACCCTGCCTCCAATCCTCTACACTGCACCGTGCACTCACTCCGCTCTCTTTCCTCCATCACACACTACTGTGCAGACACAAACACACCACTGCCATGTAGAATCTCGGCCAGAAGGGGACACCAACCTGCCCAGGACCAGGAGCCAGGTATGCCTCATTCATCTATTCATCGGTTCATACTTGCTTCTGTTCATCTCTGCTTAAAAAAAACACAAGGCACTTGGTGATTTCCTTTTTCTTTTTTTTTTTTTGGGTCGTCGCTTTAGTGATCCAGCACTTCGCTCTCTGCAGAATATTCTTGCTGTCTGCATGCACCAAGATTATCCTGCTTCTTTGCACAGCCCCCAGAGAAACCCCTCAAAAAAGATAGGAGGGGAAGAGAAGAGCCAGAAAGTAGGAATTAAAAGAGGGGTTGGGGGTTGAGAGGACAGGGAATGGAGCGTAAAAGCCATGCAGCAGCAGTCGTCATGTTGGGAAAAGAAAGTATCCAGCTGGCGGTCAGCTAAGTTAGGCCGACCTTCAAGTGGAAAGGTGTGCTCCCGCTCTGATTTAACAGTATGTAGGGCACTGCTACCAGAGACCTTTCTGATCAAAACCCCGTTTTTAAAAGGTACATTTATCTCCCCCAAACTCTTTACATATTCCCTCTTGAGAGCGTTATTAATAATCATACATTCTCAATGTTCCCAGGGGACCTGCTGCAGTTACTTGAAATGCAAATGGGCGAGCGAACTGATTATTCACTCTTGTGAAATTAATTTGTATTTATTACAGAATCAGCTCGCAGGGGGAAAATCAGTGCGGCTCTGCTCTCTGCTGGTGACACAAGCTTTTAGAGGAATCTCACTGCTGATCTGAGAGGTTTTTTTTTCTTTTGAATTTGTCAAGTTTGCGCACAAAATCCAATGAGAGCAACGTTTGAGACTCCCAGTTAGATTTGAGCTTTCAGAAGTGGATATCCCACTATGTATTTTTTTTTTTATTATTCTGGTGACTCAGAATAAACAGCTTCACATTTCACTTTGATCCTGGTTTGATATTTGCACTCCAAAGACTGCAGAGGCCTTTCTCTTTCTGGAACACGTTGGAATAAAGTTGTCGCTGCCTGGAGAGAAAAAGCAAAGCGAGTGAGGTTTTAATCTGAGTCATTGCTGATGCTTTGCTTCTGATTTCTTTGATCTCTCGCTTACAAAAAGTCGGGGCCCTCTGATAGAGTGGCAAAATCCAGAGCTAATCCCACTGTTCTGTTGAAGCCTTGAAAGCCTTTCTGTGCTGTGGTTTATTTAGTCTTAAAATGACTGCAAGTCTGCTGCTGCGTACAGTTTTGAAAATATATCTAATTTATAGAATTTTATTTTTTTAATTTCCCCATCCTTTCCCCATTCAGCATTACTTGCGGTGAACTAATTTGTGCTGTCGAGGATTGTTACAAATTCACATATGCACAGACCCGTTTATGGTATAGAGACATACATTTTAAAATAACTTTTCTTTAAACTGCTAAAATTTAAGAGCCTATAATGTGTTAAGTTATACTGGAGTGCCTAATAACAGCCATATTGCTTTAAATATCATAATTAAGATTTATGGCAGCTATTAGAAATAAAATCTTTTGTCACATGTGGAATAATTCAGTTGTAATGGTATTATGTCAAAAAAAGAAATGCATATAGAATAAGGATAGAATTCTGCAGAGTTTGGCAAATTTACAACATAAGAGAAATAATACCATGCAGTTGTCAAAAATGGCATACTCAGATTAAAAGAAATATGCAGTCAGGATATTTGAAGAGAAAAATTAAGCATATATAATGGATGAAAAAGTGTTTGTGTTTTTAACTTGGCACACATCAGTGTTTCAGAACATCAAACCAATTTAAATATTGGTTGTTCATTATTAATAGAGAAAACCCCTTTACATGGTCCTGTGTGAACAAGTGAACATACAAACTGGTTGGGCCATTTTTGACTGCATCAACTGCAATTGAACGTTTGCAGTAACTTGCAACCAGTTCTTTACAGTATTATGGAGGAGCCTTGGTCCATTCATTTTTGCAGGATTGTTGTAATTCAGCCACATTGGATAGTTTTTGAACATGAACAACCAGTTTAAGGTCCTGCCTCAGCATCTTAATAGCATTCAGCTCAGGCCTTTGACTAAGCCACTCCAAAATCTTTTTGTTTTTCTTCAGCCATCCAGAGGTGGACTTGCTGGTTTGTTTTGGATCATTGCCGTTCTGCAGAACCCACATTTGTTTCAGCTTAAGGACAAGACCAAATGGCCAGACATTCTCCTTCAGGATGTTTTGGTCAATAGCAGATTTCATAGTTGAAAAGCTGAGATGAACCTTAATGATCTTTTTGCTTCGCAGTGGTTTTCGTCTTGAAATGGCCATGTATTACGTCTGTTTTTGCCCGGTCTTTTTCTGGTGTCCTTTGGCCCTAACTGAGGCAAATGAGGTTTGAAAAGAACAAATGAGAAGAACATGCAAAAGTAGTGGCGGATATTTAGGAGACGTTGAAATAAAACATAAATATATTTTTTCTTTCTGCACTTCCTTACAGTGAATTAGTTCTGGCCTGAAAAAGCTAAACTCTGTTTCCTGATATTCATTGAAAATTCTGCCTGAATACAAAGCGGCACCAGCTGTTGGAGGAAAAGCTTTCCTTTAAAAATGCAGCCCCACATTTTTAGCTGTTGCTGGGAGCAACAGACGCAGCAGGAAGGGATTGACTGGTGCACTGTTGGAAATGGGAAGAAAATGTATAGAATCCCTCCAGCTTACAGATAAAACTTACTGCATTAATACGGTTACTTTAAAAATGGTATATAATCTCTCTACTAT
Source organism: Alfaro cultratus (assembly GCA_903066825.1). Taxonomy (NCBI): domain Eukaryota; kingdom Metazoa; phylum Chordata; class Actinopteri; order Cyprinodontiformes; family Poeciliidae; genus Alfaro; species Alfaro cultratus. The sequence continues at coordinate 37,885 of CAEFZX010018952.1, read as the reverse complement.
GAGTTTAATGTTTTACTGATGCTGTATAACTTCTCAGCTGACATGAGTATACATAGCTTCTACTCAACTAAATGATCCTAGTTCAAACTTACTGAAAAATACTAATGTCTGGTTTAATGTCAGGATAATCTCTCGGTACTTTTACCATGGTATGGCAAAAATATTTTTTGGGGACAGATCACCCAAAAGTGATAAAGCTTTAGAAATTGAACATTTCTAACTTTGAATTATTTTCCCTCAGTAACAACCTCCACACCAGAATGTGGTCCTGTTAGCATAACTTGCCAGTACTTATGTATTTTAGTGATCAGAAACATTTTTTTGTTTTCTTTTAAACCTTTTGATTTGTAGTCGAGGTTTGAAAACCTTCCCCTTCTGGGGTTTCATGTATAAAGCGTGTGTACGCACAAAAAATGTGCATCTCTATATTTTACGCACAACTCAGCATAAAATGAACGCGACGTTAAGGTTCTCGTAAAAATATGCTACCTTTTGCGGCAGCAACGCAAACTTTCTTTGTGGACAGTAACAAACTACAAAGAGTTAAAACTCACCTAAATACACTGAAACTTGACTGCATTCAGTGTCATTTAGAAGCATCGAACCCAATGTTTTTTTTTATGATTTTAATATTTTATTGTTTAAACGTAAACAATGTAACTGAACATTTATCCTTAGACAACACAATACGCCTACAAAATAAATAAAATAAAAATGAAAGGATGTGAAAACCTCACTCGAATGTAAATAGTACATTTCCTAAGTTTTTGTCTCATAAAGATTTAGCTGTTCTGTGCGCTGAAGAGCAAGTTTTCAAACCATCCAAGCAGCTCAACAAACCTGCTGCGCTGAGGGAACCAGGGGCCCTCAAGAACCAAATGTTGCCAGACAGCACATGGCATCACACCTTCAGCATTTATGGGTCCGCCTTAGTGATTTTATTTATCCAATTGGTTTAAACTATGGTGGGACATATGTGAAGAAAAAGAGGCAAACTCCTGGAGTACAGCCAAGTCACCAGGGCATGGCCTCCTGTTAAACGTGTTGTGATTTTCTGTTTGCCTTCGTCCCCAGAGAGATGCTGACCTACACATGCTCCAGTATCATTTCTGGCTTGGAGCCCACAGAGCTGTCAGCCCCACATACCCAGGGCCAAGAGGAGACAAGGGACATGAACAGTATGGAGAAGATCAGGAATAACGAGCAGAGACAGAAGTAGACTGCAGTCTCTGTGAGTCTGCTTCTATTAGTGAGGCTGGAAGAAGATATAGAGGCACTGAACTGAATCTTTCTCTGACTCTTACATTGTAAAGTTAAGATACTTCAGAGTTTTTACTTTGAATGGAAGACCATACTTTATGTCTGGGATAATTCAGAGGGTTCTGGATACATGGTGACAGTATATCAGCTGGTCCATGGTGCTCTGGTTTTAAATACACTCCACACTTTAGTTTGTGTTGGCAGATGAGACTTTCTGTCACAGAAAAGTGTCAAAATGAGCCTCTGGCTATCAGAGGATATGGGTTATGTCTGAATTTCTGGTTTTTATATACAGTTCCTCTTCATGTTAGTTTTTACTATCAGGAAATTTAAGCTTGAAAATATAAAAGAAAATGCGCAGAGAAGAGAGATGCACCGGAAGCTTAAATTACAACATCAAGTTGTTTAGTCTATGCAAGTTGGTGAATTTTCTCTGAACAGATCTGGTGAATGCATGGATGAATGGATTTACCAGGGGATTTTTCTCCTCACCATTTCCTTCAGAAAACTGGAACTTTTTTTTGACATAAAATAAACCAAGTAAACATAATAAAGACACATTTTTAAAAAATACTATTTTTTAATTTATTTTTTTGTTGACGTTGCCATTTGGCAACACTGTACCATAGTGGAAATTAATGAAAATGAGAGTTTGGCTTACTATTGTAAAAACCTTTATTTAAATCTTTAATTTATTGGCATATTTCATTGATGTAATGGTTTTGATTTGATTTGAGTGTCTTGATCCTGCCTTCTTTGCCTTACTGCTTGCGGAAGCTGATGAAGCAGTTCCTCTCAGCTTCCAGTGGAAGAGGTGGACCTAGAAAACAAATAAATATCCTTAGTATGTTATGAACATGCCAGTTTAATGCAACACACAAGAAATAATTGCACGTTCACCCTCATTGTTGGCTCATAGTCTTCATCAGCCTTAGTCTCATTGCAAGCTTCTCATTTTCTTCAACACTAAATCCTCATGCATCATCACCACCATATAAAGGAACTGCTAGTTTGGTTTTCTTCCTAATAAACTATATAACATTGTTGCATTAATGATGGAAGAAAAAGTATCAAATATAGTCATATGCAATATGGAAAGGACTCACAAAATGCATCATTATAGCTGACTCTAGAAGATCAACATGCCAGGGTAGCAATACAATGGTAACCTTAATGGTAGAGTGTTGCCATTTGGCAACATCAACATTTTAACAGTTTATCATTATTAAATGATTAAATAATGAATGACAGAATAGTGAACTTACCTCATTTATTGTTGAGTATGTATTTTTTTCCCAGTCAAAAAATGTCATAAAAATACTTTTTTTCATAGCTTCTGAGGAGTCAAATGGCGAGGACTCTCCCTGTGAAGAGGCCTGTAGAAAAGGTTGTCAAACTTCCCTCCAGAAGATTATATGACAAATTTAAACACTGCTATTGCTTTTCTTAGGGTCTCATCTCTAAGAAAAGATGAGACCCTATATTATATTCTGATCCTGCGGAGCATTTATTTTTATTTTCAGTGCACTACATTGTAAATGTACTGTATGTGTGTGGAAGGGCTTCAAGTAATTTGTTGCCAAATGGCAACATTATACCATAGAGGGCTTTAACTTAAAAACTTTTGCATTGCTTGTAAGCGGATTTTTCTTAAGCAATTTGAGTTATGAGTGGTGTGAAGGTAATGTAAGATGATAAAGGAGAATGTTTAGTCATACATAATTTAGATTCCAGTATTTTGAATTGGTTTCACACATATCTTTACATTAGTTCTTTTCTGTTGATGGTGTGTGTTTTTCCTGGAGATTTCAAAGCTGAACCATTGAACTGGCTATGTAACAGTATGTGACACTGATTGGTGGCCTCTAACAGATCTCAAGCCCTGACTCATCCTGTCCCTCTGTTCACTTGGTGATATCAATTATTCACCTTCGCAGTGTGTCCTGGACTCAGACAAGCCAAAAATATCATTTTTTAATTACTAGTTCTTCCTCTCAGAGTAGAAATTGGTATCTGGCATCAAACCAGGTTCTTTCTAATTGGCTGAAAAATGGGGCGGACTCCTGGATGGACTGTGCATCGGTAGTGTAACCTGGAAGGGATCGTTTGATCCATCTGTTCTTCAGTAGCCAAATTCAAACCTCCATCTGCAAATGAACATGGCTGTCTGAGTTGCAGCTCTTCTTTTATCTGATATCCTAATCATACAGCCTCTCATCTTAAAGTCACCATGAATGGAGCACATCCTGAGTGTTGGAAAATTGATGCATATTGTCCCAGAGCACTTGGAGATAGGATGACCTGATATGAATGCAAATTTTATCCTGAAATGGCAGCAGACAGACTTAAATTCAGGCAGTGCAGTTCTGAATGGGTGCGAGTAGGTCAGGAATGGAGGTAAAGATGACGAAACCTCAGCGGTCCTGCCTCCTAATTGTCTCCTGTTCCTGTCACCAGATTGTCCTGAATTATAATTCCATTTGAAGACAGGACATCAAATTTCAGATCAGCTATGAATAATATAAGGAATTCAGGAGCGAGGTTTCCTTTGGGTTCAAAATAAGCACTGAACTGGCTTGGAGTTCAGAAAAAAAGTACATTCACACTTGTGAGACCAATGTTAATACTGTTGGAACTGTCAATGTTTACTGACTGACTGCCACTCCGAGGCATTATGTGAGATTATTAGTTCTATGTTTGCAACCAGTCAAATCCCTAGAAAATCACCTACTTCTCCTATGTGGCTTTGTTGGGTGAAAAAGAAAAGGACTACTACAATGTTTGACCTCTGATAAAAGCATGTTGACCCCTCACAATGTATTCAAGAACAGAAGAATGACTTTTATACTTAAACAACTTCTGAAGACATGTGCTATGAAGATAAAGCTTGGGCACATATGGTCTTCCAAATAACAGTGGTCGCAAACATAAGCAAGTTACATTATTGACAATATGGTTAAAGTACAACAAAGTCAAGATGCAAGTAAAATGGTGTACAAACGTGATTTGGTTACACAATGTGTGGTCTAACTATAGAGAGGCTTGTTGAAGGATAACCAAGACATTGGACTTAGTCATACAGTTCGAAGGCAAATCTACCAAATGCTAAGAACCCGTCAAATAAAGTGTTACTGATGTATGTAAAATTTAGAACTTGAATGAAGTTAAAATAACTTCAGTTCTCATTATCCTGGCTACAAGAACATAAAAGCTGTCATAAAATTAACTGACCTAAAACAGGAGAAGCATAGCTTAATTTAATATCAATCTGTGAGGCTTAATTTTTAACACCTACTGTATGTATTTTTCAGTTGTGACTATGATCTAGAAATACCATTTCATGATTCAACCAGCTGAAATAAAGCTGTTTAAGGACTAATAGATATTTTAACTTCAATTTTTTTGGCTCTCTAAGAATATCAACACTGTGGGTGAGACTTTTGAGAGAGTGACCTTTTTTTAGAGGCTTCACACTGTTACTCTGTGATCCTGAATTTACCATCTCGCTGCTGGCAACAGTTTCATTTGGCAGCAATTTTGTATTCAGTAAAAACGCACATCCGTCTAAATATAGTCGGCACCCATTTATATTCTGATCCTGCGGAGCATTTATTTTTATTTTCAGCTGCCCTGGAGAGCTGCATGAGTTGTGGCATACTGCCTTCTCCTGTAATTAATAGCATCTAATGATTGAAGAATTCATGATGGTGAGATGGGAAGAAAGAGTAGGATGAGAGACAGAAGTCAACTTGGTTTTAGCCTGCAGCATGTTTCCAGCAGTTCAATTTCAAAATTAGAATGTTATGTGAAAATGAATAAATATACTGATGATTCATTTTTCAAATATAAGAAGTATATGAAAAAATAAAACAAACAAACAAACAAAAAGTTCTGTAATGCGGTGTGAGATTTCCTACTGTCCAAATTGAGCCAATAGGTATATGGTAAATTATACTGTTTTCCATAAATAAATCAAGTATTTGTACTCAAAGCATCACCTGATTTTTACAAGTCTTAAAAGCTTTTAAGAAGGAAATATTATCAAAAATTCATTTGTTAGCAGGAAGTCTTTGCATGGTTAGAAATCTTTTCTTGACCAACCATTTTTTAATTATTTTTAATTAGCCAGATAATATCCCAATAAACTATTAAAAGTTTCGCTTCTCAAAACTAGGTCAAAATGAATAACATAAAAGCAATTGGCAGTTAAACGTAAAATAATGACACTGATGCATTTTTTCCCCCCTTTTAATTAAATGGTTTAATGTCTAACACTGAAACAGTGTATGTTTTAGCTAGGTATGAATTTCTGTAGCAACCTCTTCTTTCCTGCCTCGGTTCTTATTAATGGATTTGTGGAGAATACACATGACTTTTCATGCAGAAAAATATGTGTACCTCATCGCTATCAGGATTCGATCTGCTGCTCTGGGATAAACTTGCAACAAATCACAGCTTCCAAATCAAACCGTCGAGAGGGGAAAATAATTTGAAATAAATTTTAGAGTGAAGTAGGGCCGAGTATAAATGATTAGATCTGAGCCCAATGAAACCATAAAACTAACAAATTGCATGTGTCAGACCATAGCTGGCAGTGGCCAAGGTTGTACTACCAACACACTGAAATGCTTTCGGCCTCATAATGAAAAATTGTTTGGATGTGGCCTTGAGTAGCCTTCTGGAATGTTTCCAGGAGCTCTGAAATATAATATCAGTGGCACAATGACAATCACTCACTTTGTGTTTAGGCTTCTCTGAGCTGCGATAATCACAGAATAATGATACGCACCGGATCACATGCATCCAAATTCTGTTGCTTAAATTATTCAGAAGACTTGCAGCATAATCTAAATAGTGAATGCCTTGCAAAATGTTGGCACCCTCTGAATTGTTTCACATTTGGTACAAATACAAAAGCAAACTTCAGTGTATTTCATTGAGATTTTATATGATAGACCAATGCAAACATTATTGTGATGTGTGAAAAAAATTATGCCTGGTCTTCAAAAGATTTTAAAGATATTCTGGAAAGTCTAGTTGTATCAGCTGTATTTAGCAAACATAGTTTTTCATGTTAAATCACCAGAGAAAATGCATACCAAACCTTTCAGAATGTTTTTCTTTTCATTAAATTTGAATCAATTTTCGCTTTGCGATAATGCACTTTTTGTGTTTATGTATTTAGTCCCAACTAATTACATGGTGTTGATTGCAATGTGACACAATGTGAAAGATTTCAAGGGGTTTTGAATACATTTTCAAGACACTGCATACATAAACTGAATGGGTTTTGGTCATGGTTGGAATTTGTAGCATTATTTGTGTAAAACTGCTTTTATAGATGTGAGTGAAGCTAAAATCTGACATCCTCTCAGTGGGGATCTGCACCGACATTAAAGATTAAACATTTTATTTAGAATACAAAAATTAAAGAGCAATTCATCAACTTGACTAGTTACTGGGTAAAGAACTATGGAGCCATAATAACAGAGGCGTTGCCAGGGGGGAGCTGGGAGGAATTGGCATCCCATTAACTAACACCAGGAGCAGAAGCACTAATGACACAGTAGAGAGCAGAAACAATGGAGCAGGGGGATGAAGCTGCTCCTACATGTTTATGAACAATGTCTTAATTTTACAAGAGGAAGCTGCTCATGATTTTGTGTGTATAGTTTTGGTGTCTAGTAGGCTTTGGGGTATAAGCAATTGGCTTTTACTATACGTGTATGTGTTGTTTAAACACTTGTCCCTGTTCAAATAATTTAGACCTGAACTTTCTCAAAATGTTATTCAAGAAGAACCTTTATCAAAATGTAAGCTGTCACAATCATTTGAGTGAAACCAAATTTTGTGGACTCCCAACATGTTTTTCTGAACGTTCATTCATGTGGAACTAATTAGAGGTAAAACTGTCTCATGGTTCAGTTATTACACAGAGACTGTGTGTAAGAGATTATTTAAAAACTGGGACATATTGAAGTATTCAAATTTGTGTACTTTTAAGCAAATATTAATGGCTGGAGTTTATATAAAGGAACAGTATTCTGATTTTAATTTTGTTTCCCAGTTAATAAATGGAGTTTTTGTTTTGGTGTCTGCTTCCATTCTCGTCAAGGTTTCAGCAAGGACACAAAAGTTGCTTTGACAAATGTTGTAGCTTCAGTGTCTGAAAATAAGAAATCTTTAGACCAGATGTATGTAGTGACAAGATGCTTGTTATAGTCACCTTTATCATGGATTTTGCATGAAATTAACACCCTGCTTAATTTCAGTATGCTAAAATAGGTAAACCTTATGATCTGTGCTTTATATTATCATTGTCTGACATCTAGTTGGATCTGAGAGAAATCTGTAAGAGGACAAACACGGATCAAAGCATTTTGTCTCAGGTTATCAGTTTGTTGTCTTGCTCTTACTGCCGCCATAAATTCATAAGATTGTGTTTTTTTGTTGTTTTGTTTTTTTCAACTACATGAAGAGTTTGAATGCATTTCATTGCTGGAAAACAAGCAATGCACAAAGCATTCAAATGATATACAAAGACTTTCTGTGAATGTTAAGAAATGTGGCAGTGCTTAATAACTCTGTTGGAAATGAAGGTTCCAGTTTTGTGGAAAATATGGCCTGTAAATGCAGCTGGAGGCGGCAGGTTGAGCTACATAAACTCCGTCATGGGTGATCTCAAGATAAACAGCAGGAAGAAGATTTATGAGCCGTCGTTATTCCATAACTAATTCAACCTTGTATTAATGCTGAAGCTTAGGACTTAAATTATTTTGGTTTTAAAGGTGGTGCTCACAACACTTTGATGGTCTCGTTCCATTTCTGTTAGAGAGTTTCTTCCTTCTTGTGAAGAGTTTTTTGCCACCAAAGCTTGTGGAAGTGACACCTGAAAGAAACTAAACAACACTAGTTTAGCGCCGAAAACAGTTTGATAGAAAGTCATAAGACTTCAAATAGGGGGCATATATGTTTAAAATACGTGTCTTCTGCTAATAACGGTTGCCTGCAAATTAGAAACTGCTGCCATTTTCACTCTATTCTAGGTCATCAATAACTTGAAGTGGAGTTAAGTTACAGCACAGAAAACATCAGGATGTCTAAAACTGTCCAGCAAGATGTATAAAAGGCCTCTCTGGAGAAATGAGCTACACAATCATTTGGCCAACCCTGACAAGTTGCTTAGTATGATTTCATCTACACATAGTTAGGTGAATGCTTTTGGACAGTGACCTTTAGGAGGAAGAGAGGTAAAGAAGCTGTCTGTATGAGAAAAACATCAAGGATGACCTAAATTCTACAGAAAGTAGAAACCTTAGTCTACAATTGCTGCAAAGTTACTGCAATAGGATCATAAAGAAAACATGGTTATTAACAAAGCAGTTAAAATTGACTCTTTGTTCGAGTTAATATCTTGTATTTTAGTGTACAACGGAAACATGTCTACCAAGATCCAACAACGCTGAAAACAAAATGTTTTGCCTAAACTGTGCACTGAATTAGAAGGCAGCCAGTTTTGCAACATATAAAATCTTCACAAAAATTAGTCTAATTAGTTTTACTAAGAATACATTCCTTAGTCAACAGGTTTAATATTTTCGACAAAGGGAAAATGTCAGTTGTGTGAGCAATCATCCCTGGACCAGAGTTATTTTAAGAAGGTAAATTACAGTCGGTATTGCGGCAGAACGGAGCGTCCGTCTGCCTCACACACTCAATTCCACCCACTGAAACACACACACACACTTTGAAGAAGTTTGCTCAAGGCTTCACATAAATTATAGTGACAGTCTAGATGTTCCTGCAGTCTCTGCAAGTTCCCTTCGGTTTTATAGCCTTACCATGGGTACACATTGGCATGCTGCTGTGCTGCCATCAGAAAACTTACATCTGTGACCGACTGAGACACTATTTGAAATACCAAAAACATTGTTGTCAGGGTGAATGCGCAGATAGGAAGATTTCCCTGTTTGAATGAAAATCATTAATTACTGCAGCAATTTCAAGCTAAAGGCAGGTGAAAGATATGCCATGGGGAACTTTCCCAGTGACGGCTAAATGTTTGATAAATATGCTTTGGTTTGTATATGCTCATGGAAAAAGGTCAAACATGCAGTGATGTGGAGTTTTGTTGTGAGGCACAGAGCAGTAAAATGTGCTAAGTGCAAGCTAATCAACTTTAAGGTCCTGCTTCAGTGGATCTCTGCTGCTCAGCGGGCAAAAGGAGAACACTTAGGGGAGAGATCAATAATGTGTGGAGACTGTGTTGGTCCAAGCCCTGCAGGTCATGTAATTCAGTTTGTTTGTAGTGCACAGTATGCGCATTATGTGTCTGTTTACCTCTAAATTTCACTTGAACAGAAAGTTGTCTGGAAATTTTCCTAATGTGGGTGAAAATCCATTAGACAATCCCTAATTGGATTCAGTCTATTTAGTTTTAGTCACTGGAGTTTAATATAACGTAACTTAATTTTTTTACCTGATTATTTGTGTGTGTGCGGGCGTGGGTGTGTGTGTGTGTAGATGTGTAAAATTATGACATGAACCAATATAAAACATTTGTTGAAGAAATTTAATTCCAATTTGATTTTGATGCAGATCTGCTCATTTTCTTTAAAACCAGAATGTGACTTGCTTAGAGATTAATTATCCAATATAATTATTAACTTGTAAATTCAGTTCAGACCTAATTTGTTTATTTATCAAATTTGGTCAAACCTTTAAAGTTTTTAATGGACTTGCTCATGTCTACCATATATGTCTTTAACTCATTTTTCATATTTTTCCTCTTTTAATGTTTGAATTCCCAAAATCACTCCCGTTATTCAGATGCTTTAATACTTTCACAGAGAGAAAGCAACATGAGTCTTGAATTCTTTCTAGAGAGTCGGGCACTTGGATTATGTTTGTAATTGTGATTGTTTATAGAACAATAAAAGTTTAGTCTTTATCTTATATCTTTATTATGTTTTGGTAAATCATAAAGGCTCAGAAAATTCTCAAATCCATAATTGTAAGATTTAGACAAAATTATTCAGCTATGCACTCCTGCACACCTGTTTGAAGAAATGGTTGGAAAGGACGGAATGAATTCAGGGAAAATCATCAGACTGACTTTAGTGCACTAATAACAACCAGTTCAGTCTGCCAGTTTAAATAGTCTACATAGTTATGAAATGTCAACTGGGTTTTTTGAGAAGACCTCACCATGGTAAAGTTTTATTGAGACTGGTGAGACAAACTTCATCAATAACTGGTCCACACACAGTTAATCAACATTTCCTGAATGCTTGGTGAGGTGACCCAGCTATTCAATAATACCTTTGAGATTTACTAAAACAGTCCAAAAAAACAACAAGCTTGAGTGAGACAAAATATTGATGGAGCAATTTGCTGTTCTTCATGTAGTAAAACGATCAATACCCCAGTAGAAAACTCTAATGATTCGATATGTAAAGGATTTCTATAGAAATATTATCCTGCTTCTGCTGGCCCTTCCATTTTGCTCCTTGGAGAAGCGTTTTAACATGACATGAATCCAACCAGCCAGCATAAATAAAACTACTTTCAGTGTAATGTGAGAAAAGACGGCGGCGTCCCAGTGTTTAAATATCTAAAGATTTTTAAATGCTGAAATTAGTCAGCTCACAGGGTCATTATTTCAGAAGTATTGTCTATTATTTTGTTGATCCTTGTATCATGAGTCTTAAATCATATGGCTGGAAAAAAGGCATGGGCCAAAATGCCATCATGAATTTAACATAGTCTAGAAGTGCTATGTTTTTATAGGATTTTACACACATTTCAAATTAAAATCAGATTTAACTTACTACAGATAATTGGTTAGTTTTTATTTATCATATTTATTGGGATTTGTATACTGAAGTAGAACTATTAACACTAAATTTAACATCGGATTGGCAATAAAACAAGGATATACTTTGCTGTTCTGACACATGAATAAAAAGCTATTAGCTCATTAATTAGTGGAGCCATTTACCAGACTATCCAACCTGCAGTCAGCTGCTTTATTGATCTGCTTCTCATGGATGTAGTTTTTAGTTATTTGCCTTTCAAATAGTGATTGTGCTTCCCAGTTTCCATGCCATGACAGTCCATGTTTTTTGCTGTAAATAATTCCCAAATGGTTGATAGGAAACAACCTAACGGTTTGCTAGGCTACGGTTTTTCAAGATGATTATAACATAAATGGCCAGTTGGATGCTTTCTGTGCCCTTGATTTCCATGCATAGGGTTGATTTGATTGGTTTGACACATTGCAGTTTTTTTTATTATTAATTTTTAGCAGAGCTTATAAAATCTCACTAATTAAACAGCTAATATGAACTTGTTAAACTCTCAGTGTTTATGTAGGTCAGAATGACAAAAAGGGACCATTCCTGTACTTTAAAATTCAGACTAAATTCACCACATTTATTACATTTTTGTGTTGTAATCTGTGAAAGAGTAAAATCTCTTTGAAACTTTTAGCAGATTTTTTTTTCCCTTTTTAAACAAATTCCACTTCAGATTCCACACCTTGATTTTTTTTCCCCCCCGTTTCTTTTTTCAACCCCTTTCCTCATAATTACTCTAATAAGCTAACCTGTTTTGTGCTGTGACACATTTGATGAAACCTTAGCCAGTGAACTACTGATTTGTCTAAACATTTATGTTTTTAGAAATTGAAAATGGCTTAGGTGACAAAAACAAAAGCAGCTGAGAAAAATTTAATTAGGCATGTTTTATTTTTGAGATTTGTTGCTGAACTGTCAGGACATTGGAATCAAAAGAATAATCCCAATTGAAGGTCTTTCTGTTAGTAAATAGATTATTTCTCACTTTAGCTAAACAAAGGCTTGAAATCTGAAGGGATGAAATACTTTTACTTGTATAGATATGAACATGGACTATGATTGAAAAAATAATGGTGTCACTAAATAATAAAATCTATTGCATTAAAACCATCTTTCAAACATTATTAATGCACAAATTGGCTTCTATGACCTTATAGGTCTGAGTGTATGTGTTGTAAAATGTTTCTTTTGTAAAATGTTTTCTGCACAGTACATCTTCACGTATCGATTTTGCATAATGTTCTGCAGTAGAATGTTGTCCTGTGACATTCCTACTATATGTTGACTCCTGTCCTATTTAATCTTATTTTTGGTTTAATTTAACTCATGAAAACTGCAAATGTACTGTAACTGATCACTTTCCTCAAGCGAGAGGCGCTTTGTGTGTAATTGGTCACAAGAGGGCACTAAACTTCATTATCCCTGGAGACAGACATTCCCATTTCTGTCACTTCTCATTGAGTGTCACACATGAGATTGTTCACATATAATAGGAGATTTTACTGCATGACTGTTTCGTTTTGCCTTGGGGTTCCCAGGACAGTTACAGTTGTAAAAACAGACAGATGTTCTCATTTTTACGCGCTGCTAAAATGCCAGCGGTATAGTTTCTCACTTCCACATGTCTGTTTTCTATCTAGATAAACCCACAACAGATCTGTGCTCAAAGTTTTTATTTTACTGGAATTTTTGAAGATATTTAGCAAAAAGGGACTCATTTGTTTCTGTTAAAATATTTTTTCATAAATAAAACTCAAGCTTAGCTTTAACTAATTGATGAAAACAAAAGACTGGTGCACCAAATCACAATATGGTTAGCTTTTGCGATGACTGTAAACCAAACAAAATGCATGTTTGTTGAACATCTTTTATTGATCTTATACTGACAAGATAAAACATTTATTTATGCTGATATGCATTTAGTTGAAAGACAAATAATAAATTGGCACATAAAAATTTAGGGAGAAACTGTTAAGGATTAATGGGAGAGTTTTTTTCTTCCATTTGAACTATTTAGAACAGTTTTGCACCATTAGGCAGCTTAAGATAAAGAGACTTTTTATTTATTTACTGTCATTGTGAATATGTTTTGTGCTTGAATGGCTGAATGGTGACCTTGCCTTTTAGACTTGGATGTACCTCATACGGACTAATGTTAGATAAAATCTCTGATATATGGTGTCAGTGAGGGTGTTATTCTTTGTGAGTAGACAAAGCAAACATTGTTGTCAATTTGTGTGCAAATAAAAGAACAACTTCCTGGATCAATAACTCGTCAGGAAAACACAAAACACAAGCAGTTCTTTGTTATAGATCTAATTAGGTAAACAAAGAATTGCATCCAATCTGTTACTGCAGTGATATTTGTCACTTTGGTTTAGGATGTAGAAATATAATCCATTTTACTCACATTTAACCTATTTTTTTTTTCCTTCTGAGTTGTGTTTATATTGATATATCATTTAAAAATTGCTTTCAATAATTATGTGGATGTTTGAAAGTATTTTGAAATAAACCTTCCCTATTGAGAACCTAGTCAGCTTGATTGGACTCCATCTTGGCACTAATGAAACTAAACCATACAAAAAATGTTTATTGGTTTCAGGCGACTGTTTTTAGGAGATGTTCAAAAAGTTGGAAGCAGTCCCCTTATTTCATCCACTTTCTTCAATACATTAACGCCACTTGCAGCAAAACAACCCGTGAGAATGATGCTGCCACCGGCTTCCTTCTTGGTCTCCACCCTCTTAGACCATGATGATGTTAAATTAGCTCAGTGTGGGCGGTGAGCAACTGCCAGCTGATGAACATCCTGAGTTTGTTTGAACCGAGGGAGATGTTTAAGTCACATAATTAGAACTTGAATCAAATTTAGTTTTGAAACAGAACAATAATCCCAAGTGTATGTCAGAAAAGGTTTTGCGAAGCCATTAAGTTTTTGAATGTCCCTGACCTGGACCCTATTTGGAAATGTGTTGAATATGCCTCACAGCGGACTCATTCTAAGAAATGGACTAATTTAAATAAACTTGCCATGAAGATTGATCAATTAGTCAGAATTATGCCAGAAGCTTGCTGATGGCTACAAACAAATGTCAAGTTGAAATGTAACTTGTTAAAAAGATTGAGCAGACATTAGCAGGGGTTCTTTCCTATCATTAATCATGGTCATGAATGACATTCATGCCCATGATCAGTTTATGTAAATTTATGATCAGCACTACATATCTATCAGCTTACATCTGACTTCTTTGCTGAAACATTTTTTTCTTAGTTCAATAAAGTTGAAAGATTGAAACTTTATCTGTGAATTTAAGTTTAATTTTATGTAAAGTAATTGTAGTTTATCAGCCTCAAGCTCAAATGACAGCTTCACTTCTTAAACCTTCCTTTCTGTGTTTTTGAATTTCTCCCCATCTGCAGGTCGAGAGAAGAGAAAGGATTCCATGATCTCTGCAGGTGATGCCGAGTTCCCACGAGATTACCACACCCTGGCTGCCAGGGGCGGCCGTGGGGCACTGCGGTTCCAGGACAACAGCAATGGTGGGTTCACGTCTTCCTCGCTGGACCGCCGGCACAACTCTGTGGCTGCTAAGAGCTTGGAGGCCCTGAACAGCATGCACAAGGCGGACATCGAACGGCAGCGAGACGCCCTGATGGAACTCCAGAAGAACAAGTACACAAACAGTCCGGGCAGCTTGTCACAAGGCTCTGCTGCTGCTGGCCGACAGGTATCTTCACAAACCCACAAAATAATTAAGAAATCAATGTTTCTGCAAGTGAGCCAGGAATATTTTCTTGGTAAATCCTGTTTGTGTAGTGGTGTGTTTTTATAGCCTCTTTATATTTTCAAGTGGATTTTGGGTTTCAGGATTCCAAATCACCACATCTTGAATTCAGCTTTAAGAAAAAGCAAGGAAAAATGCTATGCATACAGAGGATTATAAAGCTGAAGTAAGGACAGTTTCTGCTGCAGCTTGTAAGCTCTTTGTGAGTGTAAACAAGTTCATCTCATCAGTTACATGGCCATTTACCAATCTCTCGCGCTTTTGTACAGTTTTATGGTGTGATGATATGGTCATACTCGGGTACATAGGCTTCCTGCTGCACTCCAGAATCATTACTACTAGGTTAATTGGTTACTTTACATTGCTCTTAATTGTATGCGTGCATGGTTGTTTGCCTTTGTTACTATGTGGTGGAGTGCTGACCTATAAAGGGTGTACCCTGACTCTGGCCCACTGTCTGACGGAAGTTGCATTATAACAAGAGTTTTTGTCTTTCTGTTTTTTGAGTCCCTGACTTGGAACCCACTTATAAAAGCAAACTTTATCAGAGGGTAATTTTGTGGCGTATTTATCTTGAGATAAGTGGACTTGTAGTTGTACAATTGGGTCTAACTAGGTGTAATGACACAAAACCTCACAGTGCTTTAAAGAATCTTTGTTTTTGGGGATTTATGTTGCCATTTGAGAAGTTGAAAGAGCAGAAGCAGAGCTGGCTGGGTATTGAATTTGCTTTGCCTCAATACCAACATACCTTTAAATAAGTTCCCCCTATTTCTCGCTCAGTTTCTACTGTTTATTTGAAGCCTTATCAATTTACTCTTTTTAGTTTGTTACTCTGGTGATGCAATATGAATGAAAACAAAACAATTGCTTGTTCCATCTTTAAGCCAAGGACTCTTAGGTTTTGGATATATCATTGTTCACTGCTGGTCACACGATCACAGTATGTTTTCAGTATCTGCTTAAACTCAAAAGAAAAAAAGTGAAGGTTCCTGTGTGTGTACTCTGATGCAGTTTCATGTTCCACTATCTTAAGCGGAACATCATAGTGTCACCTTAAGGGGGAATTGAGCTCTTTCTGAGTGCCTTCTGTTTCTACATGTGGACATTTACTTTTGCTCCCTGTGAGAAGATGGCAGCACATAGGTGGGTCCCGGATACTTACATGAGAGTATTAAGTGGTGAGATGCCTGTGGGCCTTGAGACAGAGACCATAGCACCTTTATGACCTGCTGGAAGGGTCACTGATGGCCGTTCTTTGTGTTTATCAGAGAGAGTGAGCAATAAAAAAGGGGAAACAGATCCCAGAAATGTGGAGAGAAAACATCTTGAGGTGAAATTAAATTCTCTGCCCCTTCACATCTTTATTTTCTTGCCATCTTTTACTCTTGAGTCATCAGTCATCAGCTGCTCTGACTTTATGTTTCAAAAGAACTGCCTGACTCAGCTACTTTATGTTTGCCTTAAAGGACTCTTTAGCAGTTATTTCAGGAAAATGGTCCCATTTCTTTCCATAGACACAAATTTAACTCCCCAAACCTTGTTCCTGTATTTTTTTTTATTGGCACAGTGCACAATCTATAGATGATAAACAGTTTCTGAGAGTTGTTGCCTCCTTGTTAAATATGTGGTGGTACGGCTTTGGGCTGTAACCTGGATGACTGACACAGCAAGCTTTTTCATTTAGCTCAAAAGCAAAGTAGCAATACTTATGTTTCTGCAACACTTCACAAGATTATTCGAGATGGATCTTTTTTCTGTTCCTCTTTGCACAATCTAGACCAATGGTAATCTAGATTTCGTAATTCATCATTGGAAAACTTGATGAATTTTCCAATGTAAATTCATCAAGTTGAAAAAGTTACAAGGTCATTCTTGCTTTTTTAATTTGCCTCATTAAATGAAAATAACATATAACATTTTAGACCACTTAGGTTTCTTTTTTGGCCATCTACAGATGTTGGAAGTGATTGTGCAAGGTTTGATGGGAAGTTTTGGACATTTAAAGGTAAAATTTTGGTTATTGGTCTAGTCCCAATAACCAGTTGCAACTTTGATGGTAGAGCAGAAAAGGCTTTTTTTCAACTCATTACTCCGAGTCAGTAGATTTATAAATAGTCTTGTCGTTGTAATGGAAACTTGTTGACCCCAAGATGATGGTTGGTCAGTTAATCATTATAGATCTTTAAAAATTGCTGATAAAGCCAGACATATTAGCTCGTTGTCAAAAATAAATTTTCTTCAGGATTAGAAAGCTGACACTTTATTCTCTAATCTAGAAATTGTTGAGGTATCTTACCCTCAACTTACATTTGCAAAATGTTAAAATAAATAAAAAGCTCTTTTCAACAAACAATCTTTTTATTTAATTCTGACAATGTCTTTGAATCCCCCAAACTGATTAACTTTTCACATTCACTTTGTTTCTTTTAAACAATTGCATATACTTTAATTTCCTAAACTTTTTCTTCTTAAAAAAACAAAATGTCGCAAGACCATTTTGAGGGAGTTGCATCTTTTCTGTTGGATTTTTTAATTCTGCTTTTGCATTAAAGAAACTGCTATGAAATATGTTTAGTTCTGCACCCTCTGTCATTTCTCCACCTCATCTTTTTCTCTCCACCCACTCTGAGCATTCCCCCGTGCAGCCTCTGCGCACCCGACATACACCATTTGTCTGATTTAAAATAAAGAGGTGAAAACAGGTGGAGTCTGCTGTTGTCATGGCAACCCCCTGCTTCCCATATAAGGAAACCGTGTGATATCATATGGCTGGCAACGAACATGCTGTACCGAGAGTGAGGAAGCCACCGCGAAGGAGAGAGGAATCAGAGGCAGAGAAGGAGGAGGAAAGGGCTTCTTCATCGTTTCTTTTAGGGACGGAGGGGAGATAGAGAGTGACGGACGGACGGGAGGAGGAGGGGTCGGGAGACATGCTCAGTGCCTTTTAGGCTCTACTACTGGAATCAGCAAGGGGGGACTGGCAGATCCTCTGGGCGCGGGAATATACTGAGCCGCAGTGGAGAAGAAGAAGAAGAAGGGAAAAAAAAGGAAATGGAGAGAGGGGAGGAAGAAGAGGGAGGCATGTGGAGCGTGAAGATGCAGAGTCACTAAGTGCAAACGGTAACTCTCTAACCTCCTCCTTCCATCCTTCAGGCGAGGCTTTCAACCAGGCTCTCTGTGACGGATGTGCTGCTGCATGATAGACGTGAATGTTTACCTGCCTCCTCTTTTATTTTGAGCTGAAGCTTGACCAGTGAGCACACACTCCATCTCCTCCTGGTGCTCAGCGTAATCTGCCTGTTTTCAGGGGAGGGTCCCGTTTCTTTCCATGCAGGCAGGTGAGGGTCAGGTGTGTCAGAGCTGCCGCAGTGATTTGTATGAAGTTGATTATAAAAATGCTTGCGTGCACGTGTGTAAGCAAAAAAAAAAAAAAAAAAAAAAGGGAAGCATTTCATGTGCCAGAGCACATGTGTGTTAGAGGCAAGGTGAAGTGTGGGTGAGGGAGGTGGGTGGGCACAAAGATGTCTACTTGACATGCAGGTCAGGCATGCACGTCTATCTGCCCATCCCTTTCTCTCTACCTTTACTCCTGGATATCTCTATGATCGATCTTAGGTTTCCGCTCAAGAATCAGAAATTTTACAGGCGGTGATAGCTGAGTCAGTGTGTGAGGTTGGGGGTGTGAGGAGTGTGCTTAATCTAGGTGAGACCAGTAGGTTTATAGTCCAAAAAAGCTTGTTGGTGTGTTACATTGTCGGGCTGCCACTTTTTTTTTGTCTTTTCAATTTCAGGTGAATAAATGAAGCGAGTGAGCGATTACGCAGTGCCCAGCCCTGTGTGACTGCTCAGATTTATATTAAGGATTATAACACAATGGGTGCTTGACTTCACAATGATCAGCTGTTTGTTTCTGTCGCAGTATTAGTGAGAACCTGGGAGAAGTCTGATAATATTAATGGCCGTTTTCTCAGTTGCCTGCTTGTAATTATGGAGCAACAGTGTGGAACTGCTTCAGAGCTGAAGGGATGAAGCCGCAGGATACTGAGATTTCTAGTTTTTATATTTCAAGAAATTATTCATGACGGGGTTAGACCTCCTTTCGAAGTATGGCAATATAATTAAATTTAACCAGGAATGATTTCCTTGAATAAAATCGCTGCCTAGGAGCATTTTGGGTACGTTATTCATTCCTTCATCCCTGCAAAGAAACATTTTATTCTCATTCTAATGGTGAAATCAACCCTTTTAACATCCAAGATGCAGTGATGCGGTGTGTAGCAGTCAGTGTTGGAATGAAGCAACTAATTAGAGACTTAACATAGAAATTGCCTACCAAGAACATGTACATTTTCTATCTTCGTAGACTTTGGGAGTTCCTGTTAAAGATTTTAGATGTACTGACCAGGTTTCTCCTAGCGGGTGCCAGTCTTGTTTTGCACAGTTGAAGGTTCATTGTTATTGTTTTAATTGTGTGAAAGGGGTAGCATAATGCATGGTGTTAATATTGGGGTGTAAGATGAATAAAAAGCCTGCAGATTCTCCATTTTAGGCCAGAGAATCCTTTTATCAACATCAAAAAGTTGAACGGTATTTATTTGTTTATTTTGGGGAAAACCTCAATTTATGTGTTTTTTCAGCTGAGGATTTCAAACAGCCGTGTTGTGCTTCAACATCGTTATCTTAGGAGATTCATTGTCTAAAAATAAGCTTTGTGAAATGGTTTTACGTTCCACTACCAGCTCCATTCCCATTGGAATAAGTTCGATTGGTATACAGGCATATTAATAGTTCATAAAAATCTATTTTATCCATTATGAAACTTGCTGCATAAAGTATTAAATTGTGTAAATGTGGTGTTAAAGTGAAGAACTCAGATTCAGGCTGGTTTGGATAGCCTTGTGCGAATGAATAAATGAAATCATAATTTGGAAGCTATTTTATTTCAAAACAGAAGAAAATTGTCAGTGGCACATACGTTTTTATAGCACAGAATAAAAGACTCCATTCTTCTACTCAAAAATGCAACAAAGTGGTTTAATATTACGTCTGATCAGGCCTGAAACTTTGAAAATGTACTTGTTTTCTTTTTATGGCATATAAAGGAGCCTATTTTGATTCATCGCAACTTAATAAGCAGCTCTTAAATGTCTAATTAAAAACTCATGAAACCAAGTTTTGCTGAGTCATCAGCTCAGTGAACTGAACACAACCAACATCAGACGGTAATGAAAACTTAGTCTTTCAGGGTTCCTTCAAAGTTTGGTAAAGTTTTTTTTCCTTAGATTATTTTCATTGTGTACATGTGAATTATTCACTTTTACATAAATATGAAATGTCGGAATTTCTGAAAATAGTCTTTTTACACTGTCAATGTAGACGACCTGCCATTTGTGTTTTTTTTTTTTTTTTTCCATTCCATTGATTATTCTACTTACTGACAGAAAGCACAAGTAAATGCTCATCTACTCTAAAATATGTATAAATTAACCAGTTTACTGATTTTGACCACTAAATACTCTTAAGGCAGTGGCCACCGTGAATTGGGTAAATTTCTGCAAACAATGTAAATACATCGTATATAATAAAATCTAATAGCGATTTACAAGTTCACAAGTATTTCACAAGTGTTGTAGATTTTGAAGCAAAGCTGATGTTCTAAGTTTTTCCACATGGCACAGAAACGGCCCTTTACTGTACTTCAAAATCAGATGTCCACTTCATATTGTTTCATCACTTGAGAAGCAAACGGATAATAAACAGCGACTAGTTAAATGCTTTGTACATAAATGTCCAGAATATTTCAAACACTGATGTAAAAATCTAAAAATCAGTCTGGATGTGGAAATGAAAAATGTGTAAGACTCCTTACACATCTTAAGAGTTTGCATACC
The DNA here is from genome assembly GCA_903066825.1 of Alfaro cultratus. Taxonomy (NCBI): domain Eukaryota; kingdom Metazoa; phylum Chordata; class Actinopteri; order Cyprinodontiformes; family Poeciliidae; genus Alfaro; species Alfaro cultratus. The sequence continues at coordinate 17,086 of CAEFZX010018952.1, read as the reverse complement.
AGTTTTCCCTTGGGATGTCAATAAAACTGAATTGTTTAATGTCGTAAGGTAGACTTTAAAACTGTAGACGAAAGCTCACCAAGGTCACTCATTCTTCAAATTAGAAATGCTTTCATTTTAAGGCAAACTATAAATATCAGATTAAAATCTTTTATTTAAAGCAGAGTAAGATCAGGTGGCATCAGCTCGGGTATGGCCTCTGCCTTCTGGTTTATGGGGCTGGAAAAAGGCCCAGAAGCCCCAGAAAGCATATGAATCTGGGTCACTGTAGCCTACAGGCCTGTTGAGGTTACATCCTCTGTTCTAGTTCCTTCACTAACTCAATCAGGAAAATGTGAGAAATTTTAACCTTAGATTTCAGGGGAGAAAACAAAACCTACCGGGGATTCTGACTGCTCCCAGAACAGCTGTTCAAACATACAGTAAATTAGGTTGGGGACTTCAGGCTGAATTTTAAAAGGAATATGTTTTATGTTTTTTCAAATTCTAACAGAATTTATTGAATAAATGTTTTCAGAATTTGCTCTAAACTACACTGCAGTATTGAAATTAGGAATATACTTTAATTCGCAAATTCAACTATTGAATGTTTTTCGCAGCTTTATCAAATGTTGGGTGTGTTCACATTTTTACTTGATTTATTTATTCATTTTTGTTTGTACTATAGCGTCAGGTGTTCCTCCTGAAGTCATGAATACTTAATGCTGTGTACAGGAAAGTGGAGGAATTCTCTATCTCCATTACCAAGCTTAATGTCTGTGCTTAAACCTGCAGCTAAAATCCTCTGAAATGGTGTGTTGTGGCAGATATTTGTAGATTTTCTGACTCGTTTGTTTGAGATTATGCAAACAAAGATCATGAAGGATGAGTGAAGCTTGCAAATGTAACACAATCAACACTAGGTTTGCTTGGAATTGAAGTGAGGGAAAACTAGAACTTGTGTATTCCTTGAAAATGATTTAAGGATGTTGTAAGATGTGTTTCTATAATTATCTCCTTGGTGTTTTGAAGTGTTGCTTGTTCCTTTGAGTTTGTTGTTTCATTGGATGCACATGAGAAAGTTGGGAATCTCTGTTCAGATATTATATTTTTTTCCCACATTCTTTAAACCTTTTATTCAAATCAGACTCTGGTAATGACTGACAGAGACGACGATCCCTAAGATGCTGAAGATACCAGAGTAGTTGAAATACCAGAAAACAGTAATTTATTTATTTTTTTTTCTTTTGAAAGGGAGTAAAATGTAGATTTTTCTTCCATTCCCATCCATGACTGTGCTCCACCTCATCGCACCAACAAAATTTAAGGAGAATACCACTGTGGAAGGGCTGACGACTGTAGGATAATGGTTCTGTAGGAAGGACAGCGGTTGACGGTATTGCACAATGGACAGTCTGTGCCTCAAAAAAGCCCAAAGGATTTATAATTGGTTTCAGGAAGATGCAGAATCTCCATGCCCCACTGCACATCGATGCAAAGAGGATGGACAGTGTGTCCAGCTTCAAATTTGTGGGCACACATATCTCAGGGGATCTGACATGGACAACAAATAAAACAGTGTTGGCTGTGAAGGCACATCAGCAGCTGTATATCCTCAGAATGTCCAGAACAGTAAATCTGCCACAATCCCTCTTGAAGACATTTTACTGCTGCTTTGTTTAAAACATCCTCTCATAGCATCTTGATATTGAATACAACTCTGCAGGAGATGAAATGTTTTTAAAGATGCTTGAACATCAAATATCAGCTTCTGTCTGGACATTCTCTAGCTTTGTGCTACTTTCTTTTAAAGTCTTGGTCTTGTCTCTGTCTTAAATGCATTTTCACTCAGTCTTATCTCTGTCTTGGACATCATGGACAAAGAATTTGTTTCTCAAAATCTGTCAAGATCACAGTTGCATTTTTTTTTCTGTGGCTAAAAAACAAACAAACAAAAACAGACGCACAAAAAAAACTTTAAAATGTTGGTGCTGCAACCTGTGCCCCTGCATGCTAAGAACAGGGAGATGAGAGGGTAGAGAAAATCAGCACAGATGCTCTGTCTGCACAACCAGAAAGAATGCTGAGTGAGATGAATCCTCCACCTCTGCCTCTCGCCACCACTCACTCTACCTTTACCTAATGCTAAGTGTATTAACTTTCACCTGGAGTTATACGGTTTCCAGAGCTGTCTGGTTTTTCTGTTTAACTTGTTACTGGTTTGTCAGACTTATTGGACAAATGTTGTATGTAACTAAGGACTGGCTTACGCACACGTCTGGGTTCCCCTAGATGCTGAAATATTTAGGTGTTGCAACCAGTTAGCTTTACTGTAGGCAGATTTTCTGTAAATGTTTGAAGTAACAACCATAATGGCCTTAGTGTGAAATTCAAAAGTGGACCACATGGCAATGAAGTAAGATGGCATTTTCCAATGCGTCACTGTTTACTTACATCATGAAGATGCACCGATGCATGTGATTTTGCTTATGGCATCAATATGCAGCACGGGAAAAATGCAAGCCAGAAGAGGCAATTTGATTGAGAAGAGAATATTCTGCTGGGAAAACTTGGGCCTTATTATTTTGACATGACCTACCTCTGAATTGTTTGAGATAATGTACACAATTTCAATATAAACTTTTCTTCTTAATGGATGTGGGCTATTTCAACAGAATAATGCATCCTGCTACAAAGCAGAATGGCTTAAGGACCACAACAAGATGTTTTAGGTGTTGAGTTGAGGTTGAAATGTCCCGACTCTGAATCCATTTGATCAGTTAGATGTTTTGGACAAATGAGTCAGATCAATGGAGGTTCCACCTCTCATCTTCCTGCACACAAAGGATCTGACAGGGGGTCATAATTTGTCTCCTGATTGCTCTACACTGTCACAGGTGCAGAATTTCATATTCAGTACTTCATCTTTCTTGCCATGTAATCTTGAATTAATGAAAGTAAATGGAAGATAATTGACTGTATTGTAGGCAGCCGGGCCCTGCAGATGACTTCTCTCTTTGCACAGTACATCATCATTGACAGATAGATGTATTCCCTGCAGGCTTACCACATAGCAAGCTTGCAGACAAGTCGACCGCAGACATCCACAGAGAGTCTTCCCCTGATTACATCTGAAACTTGGCTCTAACACAGTCTCAGATGTGCAACACCTACGTAATCCTTAGAAGTAGACCGTTAATCAATTCCAGATTTATTGTTGAAAGAGCCTCAGTTGAGTCACAGTTCAGTACGATAACTAGATAAATGCTCAGAAAAGCATTTATATGGAAAGGGAGCAAAGGAGAACAATAAAAATACTTCAAATTAAAGATGGCAAACGCATTCCCAGAATGGAGAGTTTGTATGAGGCATTGTTTGACTGACTTTATGTAATCTGCTTTGAATGCAGGATTTACAAGGCATCTTGTTTCACTGGAAGAACTAACAATCACTATAGACAAGCAACAATGGATGTAATGATAAACTACCAATGACGTTTTGAAAAGAAACTGTAGCTGCAGTAGATTACTACATTGTTTGCTTAATTCTGCTAGATTGGGTTGCTTTTACTAAATAAAGATTTAAACACTTTAGAGCATCGATCAGGAACTCGAGTCATCAGAGGCAACTTTTGGGTGTGTTCCTTCAATTGCTTCCACAGCATGTGGTTAAGTTTTGCAATGGTCCTGGTATTTACCTTATTTGATTGAAGTGCGTTGAAGCAGAGATCCACATCAAAGTTACAAGATGCCAGTCCTGAAGGACAGGGCTTTGAGACTTCAGAGAACTTCAGAGTTTGTAAGAACAGACTACAACTCTTGTCTCAGTCCTTGATGTGACACTGAAGAGGTATCTCACTTGTGACTCTTTCTGCTTTCAGAAAAATCAGGCTTTGTTCCTCTCAGAATAGATGCTTAAGACTCCATCTCTTATGGGAGTTGTCCGCGGTTCTGAAAAAGCCCTATGATTGTGTTGCTTAGGCCAATCTGCAGGATTGCCATAGGAATATGGCACACTGGTTCTCTCGTAATCCTAGGATTTCTGGCCACAGTCACGGAGAGGAAGATGCCTAGTTTCTCTCTGCTTTTTGTGGTGGATGTTGGTGTCTTTACATACAGGAGTAATTTGCAGCAGGGTTATGAATTATTGCCTCCAAATTTGAACCACTGTTCTCAAATGGAAAAGGTGGAATGATGGCTGCAGGTCGGATTTAAGACTGCTTCTGAGTTCAAGTTCCAATGATGAGTTCAAGTACCTTGATGCATTGTGCACTAGTGAGAAGGGCAGTGAGAGATGGCTGGACTTTGCTAGGAGGGACTTTCTAAAGAGGAAACGAAGTTAAAAGCTGGTGCTCCAACTGAAGCTGTATCGTATTTTGCTTTCAATAATAATAATATACCTCTTATTTTGCAGTGAGCCTGCTGGCATTGTCAGTTATTCTCCTCACTTTTGCAAAACCAAAAAAAGGAACATGAAGCCAGACGGTTTATAATACATTATGGGTTTAAAGATTGACATTTTCAAATTTGTCATAAGCCATTCACAAAAACGGAAGAAGTATAAGGTCATGTAGCTCATTTGGATATGTCCAGTGCATTCGAATTATGAGATGAAAGTTTTGGCTTCTGGGCGTGCCGTGGTGGCGTAGGGGATAGCGCGACCCACATTTGGAGGCCTTGAGTCCTCGATGCGGCCTTCGCGGGTTCGACTCCTGGACCCGGCGGCATTTGCTGCATGTCTTCCCCCCTCTCCTTACCCCATTCCTGTCAGCCTACTGTCAAAATAAGGAACACTAGAGCCCACAAAAAAGCCCCCTAGTGGGGAAAAAAAACCCAGCAGCCTCCTTTGCATCAATGGACCATAAGGCTGATGTGTGGAGCTGTCTGGGCTTGCATCATTAAAATGGGCATTAAGTCACTGCAAATGTTGATTAACTGCTAGAATCCATTATACGCAATTACATTTTTATTACAATGGCAGCGATGGATGACGTAAGTTAATCTGGCTATAATCACAATAATTCTAACATAATTTTCCCACAGAAGATTGTTGTAAAACACTCTTTTTTTTTGGTTTGCTGACATAAGCAGATCTATTGTGTGGCAATTCAAATAGAGAAAAGTTAGTAAAATGTGAACATGTTTTAGTTTAAATGTTTTATTTTAACACCAGATGAACAAAGATATATTCTGACCATAAGAATTCATCTCAGAAATTGTTGAGTAATTGTGATCAGTGGCTTTGTCTTGAGCATATTTGATATTGTGACGATTGATGCAGTTTGTGAGTTTGATTCCAGCCTCCCCTTCCATATGTTGATGTGCCCTTGGGCAAGGCACTGACCCTCAAGTAGCTCACTGGTTTGTGTATCAGCTGATAAGTTTTGTCAGTATAACTAAGTGAATGTGACATGAACACTTTGAGTGGTTTCATGACTAGAAAAGTGTGTAAGTGGAGTCTATTTATCACATCACCTTCTATTCATAGGTGCAATCCTTAAATGACTTCACAGCTTATCAAGAGAATGACTTATTTTTCCTTTAATTGTGTTCCAGATGGTGAACACATTTAATTAAGAAAGTCACATGTGCTGAAACACACTCAAGTGTTTCGCTGGAGTTGCTAATTTTTTACTCACCAGCATTTTTTCCTCCCATGAGGAGGATTGACAGAATCAGCCTTATCTGAACTCACACTTCTTACCGTTTAGTTTCTCTGTCCGTGTGTCACCTTTCATTCAGTTCAGAACAGAACAAATTCAGCCTTTATATCAACCTATCTCTAAAATCAAATATGCATTCACTATTTATCGGATGGGGCCATAAGTAGAATTATTTCAGTCATTGTTGCTTAGCCCTTTTCATGGTCTCGTTAGTGCTGTTCACCGTACTGGAGAAACTTATTAGCAGATGAATTTCCCCAATCAATTATTATAGAGGTTTATTCTGGATTAGGGTATTCAGCACATGAATCATTCTTTGTAATCATATTTGTCAACAAATTTGATGTACAAAAGCCAAAATCTACACAATTAATCTCTTAAAGCACCACCTGTCGAGAAATGTTAATACGAGTAGATCTATTTCAAAGCTAAAAGTTTAAGGCACTGATCTGGGAAAGTCCATATATTCTTTGTGTCGATATCAACACTCTTTATTAACCTGTCTCCATTCAAAACCTAAACTGCAACAAGATTGTCTTTAAAACATGGGCATGACTGACTTTATTGCCCATTAAAAAACTTCCATTAGCCATCGCCTTAGCAGATGTGCTGCTCTTCTGTCACACCAGCCCTCTGCCTGTCCTCCTTTACTTATTATTTATGATCCTTTCTCTGTAGATCCAGAGCATCTTATCTTTGGCCGACTTTCTCATAACAACAACTTAAGATGTTTTGCTGGTATCTTTTGTAATCCAGATCATTTTTGTTACTTCTAGTGAAAATCTTCTGTTTCCTGTTTTTTGAGTTCTGCCATCTCTAAACGATACATCACAGCTGGTCTTCATCTTGTAAACCTGTTTTACTCTTGCAGCTTACCTTCTTTAATCTCCTCCGTTGCTTTGGATGATTAACCCCAGGTACTTAAACTCATCCACCTTCAGTACCTCTACTCTTTGCAGATTCATTCTTCCATATCTCTGATTACTGCCACAGATCAGTCTTGTGTGTAAATATTATAGAATACTCCTGTCTAAATTTAGTAATATTCAATAATTAGAAAGAAAACTTAGTTTATTTCAGTACCTTGATTTACCAAGTGCAACAGATTATATAGGTTAAATTTACACAGTCTGAGGTTGGTAATTTTGATGATTTTCTGCTGAAAACTAAAAGAAACACATTTAAGATTGGAATATTACATCAGAACAATAAACATTTTTAATAGAAGAATGTGGGCTTAATTGAAACTATGTTTAAAACCTGCTTAAACAAACATGCCTCATTGGAACACATTCTAAATTACTAAATGTGTGAAAGTGTAAATCAAAATTAAAGACCAGGTGCAGGTCAGAGCTCATCTCTAAACCTGCCCATCTCACTACAAACCTCTTATGACTACAGATTAAGAAAATGCCACCATACCATCCCCGCTTAGCCTTGCTTTCCCATTTTTTAGTCATATAACCACACAAACTACTCAGCTTTTGACGCTTCTATTGCAGAAAGCAATTTTGTTCTTGTTTTTTGGTGTTGTAGTTAATTGTTTTTAACAATCTTCAAATGTCCAGCTAGACAATGTACACGTTTTCTCAAAATAGTTTTTTTTTTTTTTTCACTAAAACCTAATTGGCATGTGTATGGAAGGAGTATATGCAGCAGAAAATCCTACTTTTGCAAAATATCAGTGTTTCTGTGTACCGTATTTTCCGGACTGTAACTCGCAGTTTTTTTCATAATTTGACCGGGGGTGCGACTTATACTCTGGAGCAACTTATGTGTGAAATTATTAACACGTTATTTTATCATATCACATGTTATTTTCACACTAAATCGCACGAGGGCGTTCTAGGCCTGTGTTATTATACCTCCGGAGTAAGTGGAGTTGTTTAAAAGCGACACAGAGGATGAAGATTTCATTGCGTTTAGTGATTTTGAGTGACACGAATGGTTTGGTAAACATGTTAGCATGTTATTTGTGCTATAGTTATCTGAATAACTCTTAATATGTTATGTTAACATACCAGGCACTTTCTCTGTTCGTTGTTTATTTGTCATGTAATGCTAGCATACCATACAATTATTCAGACTGTTGCCTCTATTCTATTTTTATTTTAAATTGCCTTTCAAGATGACATGTCTGTTCTTGGTGTTGGATTTTATCAAATAAATTCCCCTCAAAAATGCGACTTATACTCCAGAGCGACTTATAGTCCGGAAAATACGGTATGTATTTATCAGAGTCAGACTAGCTTTGTGTTGTTTTTAAACTAATGGGGTGAGTGGTAGCTTTTCTTTAAGAGTTTCCATCAACAGTCTCAAAGATGCACCCCTTTTAGAAGAGGGAGAACAATTGTCCTCAAGGGTCTCATCTAGTCTATACATTACCTGCATAGAAATTAGCAGTAAAGACTAGGTTTACACTTCTTTGAGAATCCTCTTGCAAACTTATAAAAACTTAACATAAATATTTCATGAAAAGGGGTGTTGACATGCTGAGGCATCTATCTTTCTGTCTTTTGTCCAGTGTTGTTATCACTTGCATATTTTCACATGGAAACAGTAACAAAGTCAGATTTTGGATCTAACCAGCTCTTGCTTTGTTCATTCCTTTACTGTGGTATTTACAGCTTGATACATGAAGACAAAGTCTCACACTCTCAATCCTGTTTTTCTCCTTTTGCCCCCCTCCTGGTCCCTTCTATCTTCTTTCCTCTTTGTTTTTCTCCCCCCTTAGCAACAACCAAACTACTGGAGCTTCAAGGTCAGTGCTGGTATTGTGTTTGTGTTGCAGCGTAAATCTGTGCCTCTGTTCGAATTTGTCTCTTAATAGGATAACACCATTGTGTTTTGCATGCCCGGTTGCCTTTTCTCCATTGCATTTAGAACTGGTCACATTGTTGGCACACATGTTTCTGCTAACTGTTTTAACTCTTGCATTGCATACTGCTAAAAGTTTACATCAGCTTTTCACATCTTTGGTAGACTTGAGCCATGCAATCTTTCTTTTTTATAGATTGTACTTGCATCTAACTCAGTACTTTCTGCTTTTTGTAATAAATTAGTAGTGAGGACAAATATTGAACACACCATAATTGTAATAAACTATATTGAGGGACTTTGTTGCAATGACTTACAGAGTCAGTCCACATGGACCAGCTCTAAGTTGATAACGGTACAATTAGGCGTTAACAATCAGTCCTGTGAAAAATGGTTCCCACATAATAAATGTCTCTTTACCCTTTTTTTCTACATTTCATGAAAATTATATTTTTACAAAACAGATAAAACTGACTAAATGCAAATGCTGGCATTTAGTCAGCAAGCATTTAGTCAGCTTGCGTACTAAATGCGAGCTCCAGTTTTCGATGATTTCATCTATTATAAAAACAAAAGCTTTCCAGAACAACCTGGCCATTTGTTGAAATTTAATTCAACACATGTTGTTAAATCATACCTAAATCGAATGGCCACACCCAACCACAATTAGTGCCAGACCCTTTATAAACAAAGAAATCACTTTCACAGAACCTGTCTGACATGAAAGATGCCACAACACATCATTGCTTTTAGAAAGCAACACATTGTTCCCCTGATCTAAATAAATCAAAATTAGATGAGAAATAGTCACTGGACTAAATAATTTTCAAGGCTTTAGGTTTCCACCAGAGACGGGATATAATAATCCAAATAATTGCCAAAATAACATCTTGATAACGGAAACAAAATATTGTATGGAATAAAGTGTCGTATGACATCTGGTAAAAAACTAACAACTCTTCATAAAAAGAACTACTGTATGTCATAGTCAAACATGGTAGTGGTGGTTTATTTTTTTATTTATTGGGACTACTTCACTTTTTGGGGATAGCTTGCATTAACTGATTGAACAGTGAATCCTGTTGTCGGCCAGACAATCTCCTTTAGCATTTTCTAGCAGTCATCACCTGAAGATGAAACTTACTTGGCTTATGCAGCAAGACACAATACTCCAAACAGTGGAAACACTCAAAGAACTTCGTAAATATCCTTATAGTCATTTTATACTTCAACTCTAGGATCATTACTACAACTACTTATTACAACTGCTAAGTGGACATCCAAGACGTTCGGACATTTCACCTGGTTGCCAAACTGTCACCCTCAGATGAAAGAATATTGGGTTGGATGTTCAGGAACCAGCAAAGCTGAAGGTGAAAAAGACACCAGCGTTGTTTTCCACAATGAAGCCAGTTTAATGTCACTGTGGCCTGAGACAGAGCTGACAAAAGAAGCCCCAGCTTCAAAAATTTACACCTTCAAGTTGAGAGAGAGAAAAAAAACAGGGATTGAGCTGGCTGGTCAAAAGTGTGTTGGAAGGGTCAAGCTGTAATAAATGTCAACATGGTGATACTATCATAAGCTGTGGTGCTGTTTTGCTATACTGGTGCATAAAACTGGAGAGAATGACCTAGAAATGTATTTTTCCCTTGTAAAGACAGCTTGATAATGAAATTGCGACACAGGTGGAAAATTGTAACCAAATATGTTTTTAACGCTTAAAATTATGTATTTTTGGTTTTAACCAATTCACATGCTTTGATGCTGGAAATTCATTACATAACACAAGAAATTTCAAATATCATTTTGTCAGAGCTTGTTGCATTCAGTGCATCTAGAAAAATAAGGTATTAACTCTAGGCTAAGTTCACAGGTAGATTTTCAAGTTATTTAATGTTTTTGAAGATATATAAAGTTGCAGTGTCAAAAGGAAAATCTTAATCTTTAATGCACTGATAGTTATTTAAAGCAATATTTTGTGGGTCTGACCTCCGTTTTGGAACAGATGTTAAGAAGCGCTCTTCCTACCATAGCCAGTTAAGCTGGTGCTTGTATTTCCACTTTGCGCTGAGTTTTGGAGAGATCCCAGAAAAATATCTAAGGCAGCTCAGCTCTCATCTCTGCTAAAAATAACGTGGCTGGTTCATTATTTACGGACAGACAAGATGAGACCGGCAGAAAGTCTGAAAACGAAACTCCACTGAGAATTTAATCAATTTAAAAATAAAACGCACCCACATAGGCTTGGCTGCATCTGATTTGAATGCATTAATGCTAAGTACTGTGCAAAGGTCTTCAGTCTTATGTCAATTTATTTATAGTTCTTCAGGGTCTTTGGATTTTTGTTTAAAGGTTATGATTGAACTTTGAAAGATTTTTCACACAATTCTGGTAATTTAGCTTCATTAAGTCATTTATGCAAAGGGAAAATACAAAGTTCTGAACCTTACCCATGATGCATTTGAGTATGTATTAATCAAACTCTTTAAAGATCGAGCTGCACAATATTAAATGGAAATAGTAAAGGAAACTGATTTTTCTTTCAGAAAATTAGCTTTGATTAACAGTTGATTATTTGGGTTAAAAACTGATTTGCAGAGGCAGCCCTGCATCCTAAATTTCATCTGACAATTCACCCAACTGAATTATAAATTAATGCCTTCAGATGCTGCCTGCATCTGCTGTGCATCTATCACATTTTATGCATATTTCTTGCACATTAAAGGTATAAAGTTGCATTAAATGTGTTTCATTTGCAAGTTTGAAGGTGTTTATCCCTTGGGGTAATTACACTTGGGGTTTGATTAGCTAAGGATGAGCTCTGTGCCTCCCCAAGAGCACAAATGGAGACAGCTGTGAACGTCAGTCAGCGGGAAGAAGTTATTCATGCCCTCTTCCTTTCATTGCTAATTTTAATGCAATCTTGACTCAATTACACAGTTTAGTCATTGACAGAAAATGTGGGAGACGGGATGAGTTGAGTTGAAGCCAACTTCACGCCCACTCTGCTACAAACACATGGTCTGCATCCAGGATCTTTGAATCACTTCCATGCTTCTCAGAATGTGGCCTGTTCTACCACTGAGATGGGCATCAAATTATAGCAATGACTGGCAAATGTGATGAGTTTATCTAAAACATTAAGATTTTTGTACTTCACTGGAAGTGGTTTTAGCTTCACACATTAAGGATTTTATTGACAGATTAGATCAATAAAAATCAGATGAAGATTTGTGGTGGTACAAGCTTTGCATCCAACAATATAGCCATTAAAATATTTCTGTTTGAAATATTTTTAAACTAGATGTCAAAAACGGCAAGTTTGGTGGTTCCCAGTTTACACTTAATGCTTGAAAAATATTTGAATTATATAGCTTTCCTGAAGTCCTTGTTTCCTTTCAGAGCAGCAAATTGGCCAATATCTGCAAAGACATACACAAATCTGTAATTCATAAATGGCTCCACCTTCGTGTGATGTTGTACAGCACCTGCTATCATACGGGCTTACTGCAGCTCTCTTTAACCGTAAAATGACTAGATACCTAAAGGCTTCTCGCAGAGCTTCTGCTGACATGGCGGGTATAAACTCTGCTGAAGGATTTTCTGTGATGGAACAAAAAGAAAAAACTACTGCTTTGGGATTAAATGGGATGTAAAATGTTTGCTGTAACTAGCATTAAAATGTCAAAGGATAAGGCAGAGAGAATAAATCCAAAGCCAACAGTGAATGTATAAAACCACTATTCTTTCTGTGTTGTAACCTCTTATTTCTCCCCTTCAGCTTGAACCTTGCTGCAGCTCTAAAATACCAACCTTTTTTAAAGTTTATACAACTTAGATAGGTGAAAGTCTACCCAACAGGATGGATATATTACCGGCATGCTGAACTTGCATATGGCACAATATTGAATACAAGCAGTACTTGTTATTGATTTTCCAAAAAAATATTTTGGATCGACATGCTGTACAGTTGCTTTATCAGATGTAGTAGATGTGATGGGATTACATTTTGAGGGATTAACACTCGATAAACCACCACAGCAAGTAAATTATGATCGTTGTGCTACTACTTTTAAATCAAAATGTTGTCTGTTTGGCAAAGTGGTCTGAGACTGGTTGAACTTTGGTTCTTAAATATCTTAACCAGCAACAGAAGAATGGTGTAGGATGGAAGGCCAGAACTCCTCTGGTCATGGTTTGCAACCAGATGGACTGTTCCATTCAGATTAGGGGTCAGATTTAGTCTCAAGCTGAAACGTTCAAGTATTCTTGTAGTGTTGTTCATGATTACTGATAAGAGGGAGCAGGCAATGAATATATGAACTGAGACTTTATCTGCACTACTGCATTGATCAGCAGAGGGAAGAAACAACTGAACCAACTAGTAGAACTCTTGACTTTTGCTCTCAATCTTTGCTCCTGCTGTTATCTATGATCAGAAGGTGTGGATCATGATGATGTGACCTCAAGTGACTGAATGGAGATTCCTTTTTGGGTGGCTATCTTAGGTCACCCTAAGATAGTGAAGCACTCCAGGGAGGCTGCTTTGAAAGGAGCAGTTGAGGTTCTTAAAAAAAATTGATTAGGATCCCTCTTGGACGCCTTCAATTGGATTTGTATGTATTATTCATAAACTATAGTGTGACATATCACACTATATACATATGAGGTCATACATATGAGTTTCTGTAGGATTTATTGTTTCCAAAAGCAAATCTCCACAAGTGAAGTGGTTATCTTAAGTAAACTCATAGGTTGCTCTTGATGTTTTTATCCGAAGTGGTTTGCAAAAGGCTAGATTAATAGTTGTTTTCTTCTTTTTTGGTAAGATTCATTCATTGTTCAGCTCCTCACATTTAATTTAGCTCCAATTAACTGTTAAACTTACAAGAAAAATTTAAGTTTATAAAACTATTTGACATTCTCATGATTACAACATCATGAGAATGATGTAATGATGTAATCATTCTCGTGTTAAGCAAATTTGCATAACACATGTTGAAATGTGTTATGCATGTGTTTAGTGTGATATATGTATTAAGTGTTGATTGTTCTTTACAGAAATTATCAAAGTGGCACAATCTGATTAAAATCTATTCGGACATTTTCTAAATATAGGGGCTGTATTTGGAAATGGCAAATTTGTGAATACAATTTGAATGTTTTCTGCAGATACACAAGTTGTCGGTCAAGCTTTGTAAAAATTTGATGTTTTATGCAATTAAGTCACTTCTAAATTTAGCAGACAGTATCCAGAATCATTTGATATATATTCTGCTCTATGGAAGAAGAAGAATAAGAACAGAATTTTATTTTTTTATTATTAAGTTCTGAGAATTCTAAGCAGAGAAGCCTGATTCCCCGAGCAGGGTTTGAATGTAAAATGAGCAAATCAGAGTTTGGGAATCCTTTTCTCTGTCCCCCGAAAAGAAAGGTTTTTCTTCTCAAACCAACGAATTACCTCTTTTTACACTGATGCAGTTTTTCCATGTTGAAATGTGTTATGCATGTGTTTAGTGTGATGCCCATAGTAATGGAAATGTATTTAAATTGCAGCCAGGGCAAAAGCTTGATTCTGGAAGAAAGACCAGCACTGTTTGCTGCTAGACCAAGTGTGGACAAAGCAACCGATTGTACTGCTGGCCTTACAAAAAGAGAAAAGAATAAATTATCGTCTTTTCAAGTGAAATAACTGATACTGTTACTAAAGATTTGCTATTCAGAAACCAAGTCTTCTGTTCCAGAAGTGTGAACATTTCAGTAGGAATGTTTTTTTTTACTCAAATATCTAGCACATTACAATGAAAACCATCAGTATCATATAGAAAACTTATTCTGGTAAAGTTTATAAATTTTCAGAATGTAACAACTGCCATCAAAGTGGACGGAGCCAATAGATACTGAGGTGGATGGCCAACCGTGGTGATGAGCAGATGGGGTTGAGCAGGGCAGTGGTCAGGACGAACGGATCCCTCTAGCAACATTTATTTATTTTTCCCCAAAAAAGCAACCAGCAACAACTCTAAGAAGGTTTTTGTGTTATTGGAGACTTTGGTGATGGCACATAAAGCACCCGTTCTGACTGAGTGAGCAGTAAGTTCTGGCGTGAGTCCTTTCTGCTTCCGAAGCTCTGCAATCAGTCTCACACACTCGTCTTGTAGCAAAACCGCCAGCAGTCGGAGTAGAGAGAAGCCACATTCCACTTCGTGTTCACAATGAAAATGAATCATGCGTGAAAAGCTGAAAAATGCTGTCGATCAATTCTTAGCCACACTCACAATACCTACTACTGACTCGCCATGAGGCATGTATGAGTGAGATGGTTTTATGCCCAAATGCAGGGCTGTGACAGACATGAACCAAGCTGTACATTTGTAACCAATGTGGAACATTTGACTGCACCACGGTTCTCTTAAAGAGGGCAGCACTAAGATGGTTTTAGGCCAAATATTGTAGTGTTAAGCAAATTTGCAGAAAAACGCAAAATATGCCACCCATAACCGGCCCTAACCTAGAGCGCCCTAATTAGGGGCAAGAGCATTTGTTTCGAGAGACTGTAGGGCTCAGCTCCAATATATAGAGATAATCTGCATAAAAAGTTGGTTTGGGCTTCAGTTGATCTTTAAATATTCCATGGAACCTTTTTTTTTTTTAAATGCCACTGTAAACCTAATTCCTCCTTGATGCAGTGAGATGTTCTTACCTCGGTTCTTAAGTCTTTAAAGTCTTGAGATACTTGTGCAAAACAATGTGATTGTGGTGTAATAACTTAAATCTGAGGTAACAAGAGCTTTGATCTAATGAGAAAAGAATGCAAAATGGTCGCTTTTCACTGACCTTATTTGTGCTATTTGCTTTGCGAGTCAGACACTGAGAGAAACAGAGTAGATTGTGAGCACAAAGGATGGGCAAAAATGGAGCTAGTGTTGCATGGCTTTAGTCAGAGGTATTTTCTTACCCCTCTGTTATGTACAGTGGCAGATTTCTGTTTACCTTCAGCTGGTCACAATAGCTTATGCTGTCATTTTCCAGTGTCCTCCCACCCCCTCTGCTGCTGGTCTTCAGCTCATTTAGGTTTGGTTATCACTCTCCTTCCTCCCTGAGAGCCGGGGAGTCTCTCCTTCTTACTGATGCAATAGAAACCCCTGCAGCAGAGCACTGCTGAGCTCATGTGGGTGAGGATGTGCGTCTGTTTAATAAATAGTCCCCGGTTATTTTCCTTTTGATGTTACTCTGCTTCTCTGGCTCACTAAATTCTCACAAACAGTGATGGTGCTTTTGGTGCGTAAACACATATGTTATCAAACGGTTGTTCCGTAACGACTGTGCGCTCACATTAATGCATACATGGACCTGCAGTGGCCATGGAAACTGAAGGTGGATGGATTATGCAAATATTGCAAGAGCGTTTTAAGACTTTCACTCACGTGTTCTCCTGCATCCTGAGGCGAGCGGTGGGGATTGTCAGCTTGTCCACAGGGGTGAACAGATTCAAACAGGCGCCTGTAACTGCTGCTGACAGCGTCAAAGACACAATAGAGCAAAGTGCTGCATAATTCTCTCCCTTTCTTCTCTCCCAGCCGCACTTGGGCAAACATTAGTGCTACATTTTTAACATCTCTATTCTTTCCTTCTGGAGTGGCTGAAGTAATCACAGCCTATTGTCTTCTGTCTTTGCCTGCATATTCAATTCAGAGGAATTTACAAAACTGTGGGCTCCGATAAAGGAAGGCATCACCAGTATTCTGCTTATTCACCAGTCTTCTTCATGTTAGAGTAAACTCTGAAGGAGGCAGCTGTTTGATTTTAATCCTGCTTGTTGCAGTAAAAAGTGACACAGCAGAGTAATCATTCAGGATTAAAATACTTTGCTTCTCAAAAGTGATGACAAGAAGGACTTTTTCTTCTGCAATACGATTTCAAGTGATCCAGAGCTTTTAGGCCTTATTATCACTGT
This sequence comes from Alfaro cultratus, assembly GCA_903066825.1. NCBI lineage: Eukaryota > Metazoa > Chordata > Actinopteri > Cyprinodontiformes > Poeciliidae > Alfaro > Alfaro cultratus. The sequence goes on along the minus strand of CAEFZX010018952.1, from coordinate 671 downwards.
AAATTTGTCCCGCACTGAATAAAGATATTTTATGTTTACCAAGCTGCGATAGTATGAATCCTAATTTAAATGGCAAGTAAAGCATTTCATCTCATTATTGTGCCTTAATCTCTGTTTTGGAATCACCTTTCCAGGTACACATAAAACCACAACAATTACCATCAGGAGTTTGAGGATGCATCCTGTTTTTGAGACAAGATTGTACAAAGTTTTGGGTTTGCAAGAATAATGGTGGCAGTTGTTAGGATGGCAGAGCAGGTTGGTTGTAGACCTCGAGGTGGCCGTTTCAAAGCCCACTCCCTTCCTCCCTGGGGATAATCGGGAGTTGCATCATGAAGGGCAACCCCACATCTTTAGATGTTCAAGCAGGGGAACTACGTCAGAATGCTCTTCGTAGACTTCAGCTCAGCATTTAATACTATACTCCCCCAACGTCTGGTGTCCAAGCTAGCAAACCTTGGGCTCCCATCAACCACCTGCAGTTGGATCCTGGACTTCCTAACAGGTCGTTCCCAGAGGGTCAGACTGGCCCCCCACACCTCCACCACTCTGAGCCTGAACACCAGATCGCCACAAGGTTGTGTGCTCAGCCCACTTCTCTACACCCTCTACACTCATGACTGTGTCTCCAACCACCTCAGCAACAAGATCATAAAGTTTGCAGATGACAC
>CAEFZX010018949.1:0-73835 GCA_903066825.1 Alfaro cultratus | reverse complement strand
GTGTGTGTGTGTGTGTGTGTGTGTGTGTGTGTGTGTGTGTGTGTGTGTGTGTGTGTGTGTGTGTGTGTGTGTGTGCACACATGGTCGCGTGCCTATGTGTGTGTGTATTGCAAATCCTTCTAATAACAATCTGGCCTCTTCAGAACATCACTTAGTGCTTGAAACACCATTAGTTTCCAGTTGAATAGTTTCCTGAGGAAACACTAGTTCAAGAGCTGGCAGAACGCCTCAGTCTGCTCTGTATGATTCCCACACAAACGCTCTCACTACAACAGGTTCTCTTTTTTTTATCTTATTCTATCCTACATTCTAATTTCTGTTCACTATATGCAAAGCCATAGGGACAATAACAAGGTCTTTAGTATCTCACAAAAAGTATTCACACACCTTGAGCTTTTTCACATAAATGTTCTGTTTCAACCACAAATTTCATTGCAATATTTTATTTGATAGACTTCTCTTTGGTTCCACGAAAGTTCTGGAAAGTTCTCAGAAAGCGAAAGACGCGACCGACCCAAGCAGTTTGGGCTTTGGGGAGGATGTGTGGACACAGTGGAAGGACCACATTGAGAATTTTCTCAATTTGGTCTCCCTTAAGGAAGCAGAGTCTAAGAGTCTAAAGACTTGGGAGAAGGCAGTTCCATCACCATGGCAGAGGTGCTTAAGGGAGTTAAAAAGCTCCTCAAATGCCAGGTGTGGATGTAGGCATTGGACATAGTACAGCTGTCATGATTGGTACACCTCATTATTATCTCCTGGACCTCAGATTAAGGAGGTGCAATACTGCTTTTGTCCTCACTGTAGAACAGTGGCCCAGATCGTTACCCTCAAGAAATTACTGGGTGCTTGTTTGGCCCATAAGGGTTTTGTGTATATGAAGAAGGTTTACAAGACTGTACCCCATGCAGTAGTATGTCCCATACTTATTCCTCCTACATTCTACTTGTTCAATTGCAATTCCATAATATGATACAATAAAAAGGAAAGCTAAAGTTCAATTCTGAAACAGTGTTTTATTAATTATTCAAGGTTGTTCGAGTTTCCTTTCAGAAATCAAAGTACATAGCATGAATGATAACTACAAAGCGTACTTATTCCAGAAATGTTTAAAAGAATCTGAATCAGTTCTTAAAACAAATAAAAACATATTGATAGTTGAACATTTGTATTGCCATTCTAGCCCTTTTAGTAGAGTTGTTTGAAGTTCTGTGTCACCAATATTTTCCACTATTATTTTTGAGGGGTCTGAAGATGAAGCGACTGAGAACAATTGGATTACAGACCAAAGTGAAAATTAGTTAATGCCATTTTATGTCTTGTCAGTTTCTTAAACAATAAATTATCCTAATTTATTGTTCCTTTTTCCTCACTCAGGTGTGCCAGGTGAACCAGGCCTTAAAGGAGAAGTAGGTCCCACAGGAAAAATGGGCCCGATTGGAGAGAAAGGTTCAATTAATCATTTTAATCCAAGTCCATGCCAATGTCTATCAATTCCCTCTTTTAGTCTTCTGTTTAATGCTTTTGTGAAGACACAAAGCTTAGTGTCATTAGTCGTATTCAGTGTTTATTTTAATCAGAAACTCAAGCATGTGTTTGTCTTTAAGCAGTCTAAAGAAGAAAAAAAATATCTGATGACAAATTATTTTTAGGTTTTATAGCCATTCACTGCAAAAGTTCCCAAGGTTTCAGCATAGTGAAACTTTGGGAAAATATATTTGTGACATCCTAACTGTCCTTGAAATTTTAGAAATACCACAAAGAAGAAATTGTTTGAGCTTTGATGACTTCTTTATGCTAATAAAATAAAAACAAGAAAGCAGAAAATCCTTCCACATGTTGGAACACTTAATTAAAGCCTAAAACAGAATTAATATATAGCTTTAAATGGTTCATTAACTAATTTAAAAGTACAAATGGTCCACATAAAGCTAACCTAAGCATAAGGGTAAGCTTTAAGACATCAAAAGACAGAAAACCGTCTTCCCTGCAGTATGATGTCAGCCTCATGCATTAACCACTGTGTCTTTATTCCAGTTTTTATAGGCAGTCCAGTACCCCTGCCTCTCTGTACATGCAGCGTTCCATGCGTTCATCATGTTTAACACTCTTACAGGAAAGTGACTCTGCATCAGCCTTCTCACAGAAGGAGTGAGGTCACAACTTTGGATTAACAATGAGACTGGAAGCCCAGAGCTCATAAAACACCTGGGGGAAAACAAAATAGACTCGGGATAATGCCAAGTGCAACAGGGTTCAAAACTAAAACTGAGCTACTGTTTTATGGCATGTTAATACACCCTCACAGAGCCATTAAATGCACTGAATTTCCACATCTGCATAGGGTTAACTCTTGTTATTACCCAAGTCATGTTACCTTATAGCAGTACATCAGTAGGCAAAGATTTTATTTGCTGTAATACCATACATTTAACTGCTTGTTGTGTTTGTGCAAAAGAAACTAATGACAATATTATAACTAACAGCATCAAGACGCCGTTTATTTCTTTATGTTCTTGGATATAACATTAGTAGACGTTGCTGGAATTTAAACATAAGTGAAAGTTTAAATCTTATGAGTTCATTGTATTTATGCCAGGAGGTTCAAACTGTAACCTTTCCACCCCAGCCCAAACGGAGCTGGGCAGGTGTCACATGTCACTCTTCTGTTCCTCATCCATAAATAGGCCATTGTTATGTTTGAACAGCAAATCACTTCCCCAAACCTTACAACTGCCACTTGGGTTAATTTCCACTGTGAAGCTGCAACATGAATGAATAGGTGAATTATAGACATTAACAAATAGAAATAAAACAATTCAGTTACCTCTAATATGAAATAGTTCAAATTTGTGTTTAAGAGCTGTAGATTGTATTTGAACTATTGTAACATAAGGTGCAGCGGGGTGGTTCGTGACCAAGGTAAATCCACAAGGGTGAGCAGTGAGTTTTAAGTATGACCCTGCCATCTGCTGGTGAAATTGAGATACCACATAAGCACTATGTTTTTTTGTTTTTTTTTATATTGATTGGATTTTTTTTATATATATTTTGTTACTTTACAAATTTAGTGTATTTTATTGTCTTTTTTATTTGTGCTACACCAACACATAGTGGGGCATATAAGGAAGTGGAAGGTGGATGATACTCAGTCAACGTTTTTTCTTATAAAAAAGCTGCGGCCCTCTTGATGCTGATATCTTAAAAAACAATGCAGCGTAAGCTGTTGTCTTTAGAAATAATCAAAATCTGCAGGAGCAGGAGAAATCGACAACTTAGACCAAGGTTCTGTTGACAGGACATTACAAAAATAAAGTCAAAGGAAGAGATTTTCTTAAGATTGTCACAAGTTATGTAAGGGACACGCCAAACATGGAAGGAGATTTTTGGTTTAGAAGAGACCGATGTTGAATCTCTGGGCATATCTGCAATTACTGTGTGTTAGTTGTGCACTGGCTGCCCATCACCCTGAGTAAACTATTCCTACATTAAAATATGTTTGTAGCTGGCTAACAGAATCATGTTGTGGACATGATTTCTTCAGCAGCATCAGGGAAGTTGATCAGAGTTGATATAAAGGCTGAACTAAGAGCTATATTCAATAGAGGATCTAAGTGTAGACTCAGGGGGCATTAACACTAATTCATGGAACACATTTCAGATTTGTTTTCAGAAAATTTTTGAAAGTCAGGTATGTTTTTCAAATATAGAACTATAACACACAAAAGAAAATGTTTAAGGGGGTAGGAATACTGTCACAAAGCACAATTCCTTTAAAATGGCTGCGCATTTGTAATTTTTATCAATCTTCAGGTGACAAAGGTTCTAAAGGTTTTGATGGACCAGTCGGGCTCAAAGGACAAACTGGTGAGACAATTTCAAACAGACGCCCTTTATTTCGATCATGTTTGTGTGTAAATTAAATTTTAAATATTCTGGACTCCAGTCAGTATTGCTATTAGATACTTTCATACTCTACCGTCTATTTTTTACTTTCTGACAAAAATGATCAAGCAGATTAGTTATTACAATTATTTGATAAAACACAGTAAGTTGTGATAATGCTTGTTTTATCTATCAGGTGCAACGTGTGACTGTGGGAGGTACAGGAAGGTGGTTGGACAGCTTGATGAGAATTTAGGGAAGCTGAGGAACACTGTTAAGTTTGTGAAGAACGGTGAGTTGTCAGTGAGAACTTTTAACCAAACATTGAGAAAAATGCTAAGATAAAGTTAAACCATCTTCCCTTGTGATTTCTGCACTAAGTATTTTTTGTTTTTACAAGCATAATCTTGCCATGGGGTTCAATCAAATCTTGACAAAATGCAAATGTTTTCTCCTTTATGGAGTACCAATTTAATGTGTCTTAAAACAGTATAGGTGGATTTGATGAAAACTTCCCCAGTTTCCCTCCACATTGCTGTCTGAGGATTTACCATTTTTTGTTATATAATGTGTGAAGACTCACTTTTATTTGAGTAAATTTATCATTTTTGGGAATTATGATAAAATAAATTATACTAAAATAAATTATACTAAAATAAATTATTCATTCCTAAATTGACTCAAATCATTCTGGAAATCTTTCCCGTTCAGTTGTGCTGGGCTTGAAGGAGACAGAGGACAGATATTACCTGCTTGTGAAGGAGCCCAAGAAGTTCAGAGAGGCTTCTATGAACTGCAAGTTAAGGGGAGGCACGCTGGCTATGCCAAAAACTAACAACATCAACCGGCTCATGGCAGACCACATCAGTCAGGCAGGGCTGACAAGGGTTTATGTGGGAGTGCAAGCTCAGAGCAAAGACACAGTAAGTGTTTAGGACCAACAGGTAGAAAGATCAGCAACAGTGATGCTACTTTTAAAGACGGCACATTTTATGTTGTGTGGATTGCTAAATTACAAGAAGATTTCTTTGTACTTTTTTTTTTTTTTTTTTGTTAAGGATGGAACTGGAAGTTATATTTTTGCAGACTCCACCCCTCTGCGGGAGTTTGCGGTGTGGAGCCAGGAAGAGCAGCTATATTCCACATCATCTCCAGCCACCAACTCCAGCTGTGTGGAGCTGCTCAACACTGGGACATGGAATAAAGTGGAGTGTGAAACTCCCCTGTTCTTCATCTGTGAGTTCCCAAAGAGCAGGAGAAGAGGCAGAGGAGGAACGGCTGCTTCCGCTTCATACTGACATTTAAAATTAAGGAATATCCATATGACTGGTTTGCTGTTTTTGTCTACAGATACAGAAAGTGACAGCAAAGAGTTGCCCTTGATTAAAGAGGGATTGAAAGAAGTGCTGAGACAAATTCAGTCACTTTTAATAACATTATCTGAAATATGCAACTCAACAAAACATTTACTTTATTGTTATACAGGAAAATATGCATTCCATATAATGATTTCTTTTCAAATGTCATAATTGTTAATAGTTTTTAGTGCTGTCATCATGTTTTAATTATCTGTAATTTACATTCTGTCTGGCATCAAAAAATAAGGGATACATTTAATACAAACATGGGTTGCCTTTCAACTAACTTTACTCATACACTGCTTCATTCAAGAGCTGCTGTATCCTGTTTAGGCTCCTGAGGGATAGCACAGCTACAACTAGAGGTTGGTCTTTATTCCTACTTTAACCCTCTCCAGGCAGATGTTCCAGATTTGTAACAGCTAAATATCAGGTTTGTTCCTGCAACTAGAACTTAATTTGAGCCTGAGAGGGTTAAAATCGAGTTTAACAGTAAAGCACAAGACAACTGAGCTCAACATATGCAAGCAGAAAAAGGCAGTCTGTCAAAACAACCATATCCAAAAAGAAAACAAAAAGCTAGTTTATCAAGTTTCAACACCTGACCCATAACATCCAATGTGTGACAACAATGACTGTTGTTGGTTGATGATGGCCAGGGGCTGTTAATAACAAAATCTAAGCAGCATTCTGCTTCTAGCAAGATTTTACAGCAAGATCTGGTCATGTCTGACACACATCAGCAGGTGGCCAGAACTGATGGGAAGATTTTGTCTCCCTCTGGGTTTTACTTTGTAATGTACAGAGTCCTATATTTTAATAATGATAGCATCTCATGAGTTGCATGAGAAATCCGTGCTTTTAAATAAGTGTCATTATAGATCTTTGGAACCTTAATAATTATAGTTAAATAAATTAAGCAGAGCCACTGTTTGACTTTATTAAGGTGTCAATAGATTTTTACACAGTTTTCTGTGATTTTCTATTTCCCTGTGAAGTATATGATGTGTGACACAAAGACCCATTGTCTTAAGAGCAAATAATTGCAATGTTTTAATCAACAGAAATACCTTTTTTGCTCAAGATGTACTAACGTAAACATGAAGATTGTGCTAAACACTACTCGAATTTAATTTCAAATCATCTGCTTTGGTGACTGAGATGAAACAAAGATTAAATCTTTTAGTAAGAAACTCTCCGGATGGCTGTAAAATACTAATATAAATAAAAACACTAATTTGAATATGGTGATGGATCTGTGATGCTGTGGGTATTTCTCCTCTATAGCTCTGGAAAGATCATCATTGTTATCACGAATGCTTTAAAATGTCAGGGTAAGTAAATAAAAAAATCTTCTGTCAGAAAGCTGGTACAGCAACTACTTGCTTAAAGAACATTTCATTTGCCAGGTGTATATTAGCCTTCATTTGAAGACATTTGCTCACTTCACCTTGCAAAGATTCTCTAGTTCTATGTGGTTGAGGGCATAGCTTTTGTTAACATTTCTCTTCAGGTAGTCCCATGTATTTGACTAAATTCTGTACAATGGCAACCCCATTCCCAAATTGCACTTATCAAAAATATGGCAGCTCTTTTAGTATCTGTCAGCCTCTTGACGGTCGTCCTGATCATTTTCCAATTCAAATTTGAATTTTAATAATGAACAGATGACTACCTTAACTGATGTAATGTGTTTTGTGCCTAACTCCTGACTGATACCTTTGTACAGTAAGATGATTTTAACTTTTGGTAACCTCTATGCAAACCTTGACTTTCAAAACGTGCATACTTTTACATGTGACTGCATCTTATTTTTGCATTCAAGAGCAAAAATAAGATTCAATACTCTGATCCATTTGGCATTTGACAATATGTAAAGAGGTAACAGTTTAGGTCCAAAAAATATTTTGCATAGTTTTTGTATTTGAAGTGGAGCTTTTGGAGAGCCACTGAGCTAAATGTGTCTGGTCTACAAGCACAACAGCATCTAATATGTCACTCAAAATTCTCCTAATGAGTTAAAGCCTATAAAAAGAAATAGTAACATAGAAACTCGCAGGCCTTCTACAGGCTAACTAGGAGGTTGAATTAATTTGAATAGGTTTCCACACAAAAACAAGCCGTGCCCTTTCAGAGGTTATATCAACACTGTCTCACATAACCTAGATAATCATTAACTGTGACTTAAGATAGAAAGCTGCTATTCTCAACAGTACTGCCTCCCCCCCCTTTTTTTTTTTAAAGAAAACATACAATGAATCATAAAAAAATTCATTCTTTTCATAAAATAATTTTTCTTTACTGTAAATGCATGGAAAAGTGTTGTCTGTTTCTAATCAATACTCTTCTCAAAGCTCAGACCTCAAACTATTATTTACTTACATGTCTGTGCTTCACGCTGCTTCTGCATGTTGAAGTTTAAGCAGATCACACTCATTGTCTCTCAGCTTTCATGTAACTAACTGAAAGCTAACTTTTCTCTAAAAGTGAGAGAAAGCTCTCACTTTTAGAGGGGGAAAGTTAGATCTGCGGCCTTATCTGCTGGTAGATGTAATAGTTCACGAAGATAATTAAGTGTTCTATCTGGAAACTGCTGCCTTCACTTGGAGTTGGATGAAAGATCAGCAGGTGAAGGCAGCAAACCTTTACAATATTAAAGCTGTATTGTCCTGTGTTGAGATCGAGGGTGTGGAATTATCCAAACAATTAACTTAGTTATTTGCTCATAAAATCTATTGTAAAATTTCTGTTAGGTATGAAGAAATGGAAGTAATTTAATTACTTCCACAGAGTAACTATATTCCATTTAAATGCTGAATTAGTAGTCCAGGTGTGAAAATCAATATGTTGATATCATTCCGAGTTTATCTGAACCTGAATCTGAAGTTTATTAATACAATAATAAAAACTAACAATAAGCTTAAAGGTTGTTTTGTTTTTTTTTCTGGTTCCTGGCATGAAGTCAAAAGAAGGCTTTCTGGATCTAGAAACTTCCCTGCCTTCCTTGAATGCATCACCGCTTTCCAAGGAGTGGCCGCTGCACCTGTCCGACCTGCTCGGGGGATACATGACTCCAGAGGAATTTCTCCCCCTTCTCCCATCTTTTGTTCAGCGGCGAGTTTTCCTCTCTTTTTTTTTTTCCTGAGTGTGGACCGTGTGAGAGCCAGAGGAGAGGAGAAGGAGAGAGAGATAGAAGGCAGTTAAAGAGATGTCGGAACCAGCCGCAAACCCCGCCGCCACCTCGTTTCCAACGTCAACTATTTCGTTACCTTTGGGACTGGAGGTGTTGAGGACCTACTCTGGAGTCCTTGTCTGTTTGGAAATAGTAAGTCATATTTTGCAAAAGGTTGTTTCGGGTTATATATGTACACATAGCTATCCAGTGTGTGAATAGTTGTTGTTTCTTTAGAAATGTATTGCTAACTTTTGAGAATAGACGTTAAGCGTAATCTAAAACCTTTTTATTCGGTTCTGAGAAATTGCTTGGTGTCAGAGTTATAAACTAGGCAAACCAGTTCTCCGTGTTTGCCATAGGTGAGACTTATTGCTTTGAAGATAAATCTGACTTAATAACAGGGTAGTTCATGCTTTTAGACATGTATTTTATTGCTATTGCACTCACTACTTTTTTTTTTTTTTTTTTTAATCATGATTCGCCTTACTGCTGTATTTATGACGGCTATGGCAACCCACTGCTTCTGGTTTGTCCCTGCACTATAATGCCCTTTGACCTGCAAGGTGACCTCTGCATTGACTTTATATATAACCAATAATCCTTAGGATAATTTTACTATTAACTGGAAACACCTTTTCTACTGAAGGCTTTTATAGGCTTATGGGTGGGAACACTGGCATTCAAATGCTGACTTTCAGTTGTTGTCAGAAGGTGCGCCTTCCTGATAGGGGCTCCATCCAATTGGTTTGGCAGTACTTGACTATAACGCTATAGTCAAGGTGTGTATGTACACACCTTGTCTCCATCCAATTGATTTGGCAGTACTTGACTATAACACTATAGTCAAGGTGTGTATGTACACACCTTGTCTCCATCCAATTGGTTTGGCAGTACTTGACTATAACGCTATAGTCAAGGTGTGTATGTACACACTAGTGTTGCAGTAGCACTAGTTGTCAAGTTTGTTTCAGTATTCTTATGACACATGGACAAAATACAGTGTGCTGGTTTGTTATATGAAATTCTGTAAAATATATGCTATGGGTATTTTATGTTTGGCTCCAGAATATTCCATTTTAATTTTGCAGTGGCGTCATACTCACTTCAGTTACACAAGTGTGACATTTTTCTACCAGCTTTGCACATCTAGAGATTGAAACTACCTATTCTTCTTTACAACTCAAATTCAGTCAGTTTGAGTGGAGAGCATCTTTGAAAATCAATTTCCAAGTATTCCCACAGACTCTCAAATGAATCCTAGACTCCTAGGCCTAGACTTTGACTAGGTCTTTATGAATGTACTTTAATCTAAAACAGGGGTCTCAAACTCCAGTCCTCGAGGGCCGGTGTCCTGCAACTTTTAGATGTGCCTCTGCTGCGCCACATCTGAATAGAATAATTTGGTCATTAAGGCTCTGGAGATCTTATCTAGACAAGGAGGATGTAATTAAGCCATTTCATTCCAGCGTTTTGTACCTGTGGCACATCTAAAAACTGCAGGACAGTGGCCTTCGAGGACTGGAGTTTGAGACCCCTGATCTAAAACCATCCAACTGTAGCTCCAGCTGTATGTTTACGGCCATTTTCCTGGAGGAAGGGAATACTCAGCCTCACCATTAAGTGTTTTCAGCCAAAACTGTATTCAACATCTGTCTGCTGTGTTCTTGGTCTTTATTATGCTGTTTTTCTTTAATGGATTAAAAACAAACCTCTGAGATCTCCACAGAATAGTTGACACTATTAAAAAAATAAATAAAAGTGACTCAAAAAGGCAATGGCTTTCGGCAGAATTTATTTAGGGGAATTTTAATAAAGGAGGCTTAATAGAAAAATACATGGCACAGGGTTGTATTTTTAAAGGAAAAAAATCAACATTGTTTCACACAACCTATATAAAATAGGCAAAAATTTATATCTCAGTTCAAATATCAAACTTCTAAAAAAATCCTGGCAAAAATCCAGTGATTACAAACTGACCTCATGCTACAGTATGCACACACCTTGTCTTCACTGAAGAAGATTAATTTATTTTTCATGCTAATTGTTTTAGTGTTATCAACTTATGGCCCAACCTACTTTCTTAATAATTAAGAATAATTATTAATTAATAGTAAAGAATTAATTATTGCAAGTTATCTTACAATAACTATTGCAACTATCTTGCAATAATGCATACTGTGTTTAGAAAGTTTAACTTTTCTCCTTGGATGTAAATCTTCAGTATAAAAAGCAAAAAACAGTGTAAAGGAACTTTTCTTTTTTTCCGAAAATCAATCCAAAAGAACAGCAAGGGCATCACATCTAAACATGTGATCCAAAAACTTTGGAGAGTTTTTCTAATGATATTTCATTCTATTCCTAGTTATTCGGTGGTCTGGTATGGATCCTGGTGGCCTCTTCCAACGTGCCCGTGCCTCTGCTGCAGGGCTGGGTGATGTTTGTGTCCGTCACCGCCTTCTTCCTCTCCTCTTTTTACCTCACTCTGCTCATCACTGGTTTGGCTGACCGCATCAACACAGACTGGAACTTCTTGGTAAGCGGCGCACTTAAAAAAGAAAAAAAAAAGTAAAACTCAACCTTTTTTTGTCTCCTGCTTGTCATTTCTCTTTTTGTCCTTAATCACACGTCAGGCTGTTTGTGCGTCTACCACCTCATCTGTGCAAGTTAGATATTACATGCATTTCAGAACTTCCTGGTACTAAACGAGACCTTTAGATAAATATTCAAATGTCACACAAATATTTTGGTCATCAACTGTAAATGTAACAGTATGAGTATACTATTATATTACTCATGGTAAGCTCTCTCTTTGATTCAAAAACCAAGCTTTAGTCCCACCAGATGTAGTGTAAAAGCTAAACATAGAATAAGTATTCAAACTGGCCATTAAGATATTTAAAGAGGAGAATGAGATTTATATTGTTACATTTTATGAAAGCATGGTAAGCTAGTGTTACAAAGCACCTCTGGGGAGACGATCTAAGATTTGAAATGGGTAATCTCAAAAGCCACTTCATTCAATCATGTTACTTGGTGCTTTTAAGGCAGAGATGTGATTGAGTGGCAGAACTGAGAGGACATCAAACAACTCATCAAGCAACATGATATTAAACTATATTAAACTCAGGAGTAACAATATTTCATCAGGCTTTCTGAAGATCTTTGAAGGTTTTTATTTTTGCTTCTTTCCGCTCAATTATTATTTGATTTAGAGTTTACACACAACACCAAGATGAGCAGTGAACCAGTTTGTGTCAGAGCATTGTTGGAACCTTTCCTGGAAAAGTCGCAATACAAACCTGAATAATCATATTCTACTATCGTGATCTAATTTTGCAAAGCCATAAAAACTGTTTACATTTATGAAGTTTAAAAAAAATGCATCGAACAGGGTGCAAAAAGCCTGGCACAGAAAGCATATTTCACATCTTTCCAGGTCTTTTCAGGTAGTCTGTTGCATACAGTCACCAGACTGGATGTACAATATAAAAATAGATTATTTCTGTCAAAAATAAAATACATAAAGGAGCGAGAAAACATGGTGTTCTTACGTTATGTCACTGTAGCGGCCTCACATCTGGGTCAAGTCTGGACTCTCAGACAGAGCTAGCCTTTCCTCCGGCTCCACGCCCCGCTCCCAGGAATAGCCAGGAGTGTAGGGTTGTTTGTTTTCAGCAGAACAATGAGTGACATGGATGATGAGCTCACACTGAAACACAACAAAGGGCTCCTTCTTGTCCAGCCACGCTCACAGTAGTCAAAAACAAACTCTCATTAACCCTCCTTCTTCAGACACACCCTGTCTCATTCTTCCCTCTCTCTCTTTTATCTCTTTTAGGAGTCTTTGTCTGACTTTTCTTGTATTTTGTTTTTCTAATTTGATCTCAGTTGTATCTTTTCTCTTTTAGTTGCAAGATAATTCAAAACGCTATGTCTTTGAAAGAATAAATTGGACTCAGCAGTGTCCAATCGGTATAAATATTTGCTTATTCTTGAACATGGGTGCTGTATTTAGAATTAATATATTATAGATGTTTATATAAAAATGAACTCAGATCATTCCTGAAGATATTCATGGCTAAAATATAAGTTTTCAACATTTTATTCCAATTATTTCACATAAATTTCCCTTCTCTTTCTCAGGATGTCTTCTACCACTTTCTAGCTTTGCTGTTCTACTTTGCTGCATTTGTGTTGGAGGCGGCAACAACAGCGGCGAATGGGGGAGCTCACATCAACTTACTACCAAACAGCACTGACTCGGTCCTGTGCATAACCTACCCTCGGGGCAACATTTTCACATTGCTGAGCTACAGGGAGTACAGCATTAATGTGGCAGCCACGGTCAGTTCATTTTAACATAAATCAGTTATAAAATGAACTTCTTAATTATAAGTTTCACAATCTAAGGAGCTGCAGTAAAATAGTAAAGATGTGTATTTATATTTGGTTGACAATAAAGCATATATTATTTATTAAGAGGTTTGAGAGAAAGCTATGTAAATATTAGGGTAGTTTATGGTAATTACTTAAGGGTATGGTTTTCTTTCTCAGTGAGTGAAAATTTTAACAGTGTTGATATTTAAAAGTAATTACAGTTCTCAGCCTGTATATTATATAAAAAGGCACACAACCCTTTTTAATTTTAACTGTCTGACATTAATTCAGACTAATGGTTTCCTGTTTAAACTCAGTTATGATGATCAAAATTATGTATTTTCTAAATTCCAGTCTGAGTTTTATTGAGAATGTATTTATTATTTTAAAGTTGATCTTTTTACTTGTACTATTTATGTTTAATATATAAGATATAGTTTAAAGTTTGTTTTTGTTGGCTTACTTGTGCTTTTTCCTTTGTCCCAGATATTTGCCTTTGTGGTAACTCTTTGCTACGGCGGCAGTATGGCGATGGGATTCAAGAGATGGAGGAAGTGACCAGGAGAATGAACATACATCTGTATCTACATTTGTATTATGATGTCAGCATGTCTGCCAGACAAAAAAACCCCAACCATTCAGTAATTCATCGACATCCACTTTTGTTCAGTGAAGCACATCATTTATTATCTTCCTAATATGACCCTTTTGTTAGATAGCAAACCCTACATCAAGCAAAAATGAAGAAATGTCTTTATTGGAAAAAAATTCTTTGACACCCCATGTGGACAGGTCTTACATAAGTTCAGTCAAGATTCCTTCAGACAAAACACAATGGAAATTAGAAAGAGAACTGAGAGGGCTTTCTACTTTAATTTAGCATTTTAAGACTTTGGAAGATGAAAACAATCCATGAAAAACATTTTTTTACTCATGGAATTTTAAATAGGACCCATTTTGCTTTTAAAAGATATTTTAGCTAAATTTTTGGTTGATGAGTTGAAAACATATGTGATATCACTGGATGTTGCTTTGAGGACTGTCCGATATTCTCAATAAACTTGAGAATAAATGTTTTTCTTCCCAGTATTATATCAAACACACTGAATCAAACTTTTTTGTATATAAATGTCAGGACTAGAAATTAAACTAGGTTAATCTGTGAATCTGGTAGTTTATCATAAATTAATCATGTAATCCTTTCAGCAAGAAAAACACAAAAAAGGGTAAAATATTTCAAACTTCTGTCCATGTTGATCATTTTGTTAAGTATGAAATGCATTGTATTAGTATTTGGTGTTTATATTTAACTTTGTTTTATTTAACTGCTTTAATCTAACTGATTCTAAATGCCACATAATTTAAAATCGTTTATTGTGCACTGTTGTTTGGACTATTAATTTATGAGAGTTTTAGATTAAACATTTGTTTTGACTAGTGCTACTTTTGAAAACAGAAATGCATTTTGGAACTAAAGAAATAAAATAAAGTCTTGTATGTGGTTTATTATTGGGTATACTATAGATATGTTTACATGGAGTAACCAACTGAAATAAGATTATAAATCCTAATCATACTAGCTTTTAGAATGCCAAAATGTTATAAGAGGTGAACTATTGATTTTTTTTTCTGGCAATGACAAAACCAAGTCATACTCCTGACTTTTCCCACTCCTTTTTTTTTATATTCATATGGAATCCAGAAAAAAAAAAACGTGCATCTAATAAACTAGCATCACAGTTGAATAATCAAACATCCTAATTTGAACAGAAACATGCTAAAAAGAACTTTAGCTAAACCAGTACATTAGTCATATATGTACTCACAAACACTGGTCCATATTCCACCTATTCAGCTGTACTTGTGGGCTTCTGTGTCACATATTTACACCCAAAGGAAACACTAAGTCACAGTGTAAAAGTCTCACATTCACAGAATTTCTTATCAATTTAAAAAGTAGAGCACAGAATGAGAAACACTAATTTTTTTAAGGAACTGTTTAAAAAGCCAGTGATTGTGGCACTGGTGATCTAGTTAAAAACTGCTAACCGAATAATTGTACTCAAATCAAAGGTTGGAAATTTCTATATTGAGATGGTACTACTGCAATAAAAGATCAATTTGATTTGTAGGAGGTCATCTTTACCAGGGTGATTGTAGAGTTTGGAAAAATGTCAGCTTGGTGAAACCAAAATACAAGTTTTTTAAAACAAGGACAACAAATTGCTTAGGTTGTTTTGTCTGTTATTTTTTAGGAGCTGAATTGAGAACTAATTTTGACAATGCAGGGGAGAAGGGTCACCTGAAGAATCTGTGGACAAGACCAAATAGAATGTGTCAAAAGATACTTCAACAGATATAAGTTTAAGGGTATGTATTACTTTTGCAATCAGGTTAGTTTCTCATTTTCTTATGTATTTTCATTGTTTCATTCTTATTTTACAGAAGTGTAAAACAATGTATTTCAAAACGGTGGTGTAGACTTTTATAAGAATGTAGGTGTGTCCCCTCTGTGAAAGTAATGAAGCATACTTAAAGTCTTGCAATTTCACAAATTTGCCCTAAAAACTGAGGGGACTCAACTCAAGCGGCTGAATGGTGTAATATTTATTTAGGCCACTAGATGACCTCCTTTTTCTACAGTAATTTTTTTTTAACATGCAAGCTCCGGTTTTTATCAATTGTTTTCCTTTCCCATGCAATAGAAAATCCTCGCTTTTTAAATAGAATTATAAAACTGAATTATGGATTTTTTATTTTTTTTTTAAGTCAAGGCTAAGAAAATAAGTATATATAGTTTTATATTTATGTGTTAACTTCAAAACAAAACAAATCCATCACTTAAAATATTAGCTAGTTAGGTTGCATCTATATGCCTTTGATTCTTGCCAGAACTTTGCCAGAATACAGCAAATTTGATGTACGTGCATGTTTTCTTCACGTGCAGATGGCAAACCGGAAGTGTGTGAATAAACCTTCACAATAAGACAGTATCACGTGATGGATCTATCGATCGTATCAAGCAAATTGTGTTTACATTTATTACTGTATTCAGATTTAGTGTATAAGTATACATGTACCCGATTCTAAGAATTTGGTAGTGTTTTTAAATCGTTGTAACCAGGCACCAAAGTCTATTTAAGTGTTCGAGGAGCTTTTATTTTGACAAATACTGTCTATCGGATGTACTTTTATGAATTGGGAAAACTTGAGTATCACAATGTTCTCAGTTTTGGAAGCACAGAGAGTGAGCACAGTGGGTGTTTACTTACCTGTCGGGATACAGAGAAGCATTACCGTAGGAGCATTTTGGATTAGATTCATCCATTATCAGCTTGGTACAGATTCAATTCCCAGTTTAGTTATGGATAAAACCGAGGCATCGTGGAGGGGAAAATGGGCTTTAAATTTATCTTTTTTTCCAAACAGCTTCTTTTGATTTTAAGCGCTGCCCCAGAGCAGGACTGGACTGTGTTTTTAAACACACCTGACTGCGGTTAAAAAAACTGATTTTTCTCCGTTTTCTCGCAGTAGACATTTTAATTGCTCGCTCGGTCCTCCTTGTTCAGACTTTTTGGGAAGTTTTTGGCTCCCTTAGGCAGCGGAGGCGACTGGCGGAGTCGGGACTGACCACTGGAGCTGGTCCTGAAAAATGGAGGTCGTTATCGAGAAGGAATGCAGCGCTCTAGGAGGACTCTTCCAGACTGTCATTGGAGACATGAAAGTAAGCTAAAGAAACTTTTAAGAGCACAATTAGTGTTAACGTAGAGCAGGAAATCCCTCCAAGCCGCCTGAACTAAATTGTTTTATCTTAAACTGATGTACCAGCCGACCCTTGGTGAAAAACCAGCTAAGTTTACTACTCATGGTAAGAGAGGTAGTTACAGATTTGAGTTGAACAAAAATATTTTTTTTTGGAGTAGAGTTGAGTAGAGCGATTATTCTTTCTAGCATTAATTGCAGTATATTTGGACTGCGCTCCAGTTATAATATTGGATACCTTTTTGATCCAACTTCAAGTAAATACAGCAGCCATCACTCATGTCCAACTAGGACAGTCAGAATTGGGGCATGTAACTTTTGATGGGATTCTTGACAGAGCACTGTGAGACCATTCACACCCTCCCCAGCTGTTGTATTTGCCTGAAGGGACGCTGGAGTGTAGCTATCTGGGCAGAAAATTGCCCACAAGGTAGGAAGACTTTGACATGCTCGGGTCAAATGTCCAGCCTCTGGGTCTGCAGGAGTGAAGGAGTTTGTTATGAATACAGCTGAGGTATTCAGCACCTCTCAGTGTCCCATACTGCTCTGCTTGTCCCTCTCTGTAACATACTGGTAACATGGTGCCAGATAGTAGTGAGGACATGCAAGTACTGAGACTATTCTTGTCTTGTATGAAGCATTCAAATTTTCATTCATAGATTATACGGTACGACTGATAGGAGAATGTATTTTTGCACGTTATGCTGGCTTTCTATGTTTCAGCTTGAAGTGGTTTTTGTGAGCAGGAACTGCATTACATTTAGTATTTAAAGTATCTGTAACAGTATTCACACTATCTGTACTTTCCCCTATTTTAAATCATTCTATACCCACAAAACTCAATGTATTCTATTGGGATTTATGCGACTGCATCAGAAAGTAGTTCATAATAATGTAAAAGTGTACGATGCATGGTTTTCAAACTTATTGACAAACAAGCATCTGAAACTCGTGGCATCCATTTGTGTTCAGTGGTACACTCAACTGCCTTCTCAAGTCAGCTAATTAGTTAATTGAGTCCACCTGGGTTTAACTTAGGTCTGACAAACTTATTTTAAACTCCAGGTTTGTTCTAGAATTGTCAACAGATGGCATCATGAAGATCAAGGAATACACCAGTTTTGGGGTATGGTTATAGGAAAAACATCTCAGTGAGAAAATCACAGTTCAATCATTCATCTGAAAATGAAAAGAGAGTTTGGCATAGCTGCAGACCTACAAAGACCTGTAAGTCCGCTTAGACTGACTAGCAGAAGAAGTGGACACTGGAAAACGGTGCTATGGTCCACTGAGACTAAATGTGAACTTTTTTGCCCAATATATTATAAATGTTATTGTTTGATAGAAGCAAACACTGCACTCCCCAAACAATGGAACATAGTGGTGGCAGCATCATGCTGTGAAGATGCTTTTAAGCTGGGAAAGAGAATCTGGTCAAAACTAGTAGGAAGATTGATGGAGCTCATTCCTGGAAGAAAATCAGTTGGAAGCTGCAAAATACGCAAGGCTAGTGCAGATTCTAACCATCCAGCAGGAAGACGACTCTGAAGCTTCAATGAAATATGTTAGAATTTCCCAGTCAAAGCCCAAATCCAATTTGTGACAACCCTAGAAAATTACCCATTACCGATGCTTACTCGTTGAACCTAACTGTGTTTGAGCAATTTTGTAAAAAGAAATTGGTAAAAACTTCAGTCTGCAGATGTTCAAAGCTAGTAGAAATGGCTCCAAAGACCTTCTAGGAGCTAATAGTTGCAAAGGGGGTAGTGTTGCAAAGAATTTATTCTGGGGTGGCTGATTGTAAACTTGTCTGGTCTATCAGATACATGCATTAGATACATACAGGGTTTTTGTTGTAATGCAATAGATTTCAAAGGACAAAAAGTTTCAAGGTTTCATAACAAAAACTTTGCATTTATAACAACTGGTAGCTCCTTGGTGCCAACATAAAAAGGGACATAGTACAGTGATAATTCCTAGTAGCTCAGGTAGATATGAAAATAAGGATCATAAATGTACAACTTTGCACAAGCCAGCACAGGAACATGTCTTGTTACATATCTTATTCATTTTCGAAAAACCCTTTGCAAAGCTACTTCAGGAGAAAACCGGAATTACTGAATGGTCAACGTGACTGTGTTTGCTTATTTAAGTCTAAATTTGACATTCAAACTCCAGAACATTGTGCAGCCTGTTAGGTGACCTTACGTTTAATAGCCTGAACTTCTTCAAGGTCTAGTCTGTCAACAATTAATAGGAAAAGTATAGGAAGTCAAATGAAGCTTAGAAGTGACTGTATTAAAGATATTAAAAGGATGTTAGGTTAAAATAAATAGAGTGAAGGATTGGAGCTATGCAAAATGTGAAAGTTTGCTGTAGAAATGCACCAAAAGGTGCAGCGATTATGTAATACAAAGAAATTTGGACCGTGGGTCAAATGAGTCGACTTAATTGTTGGGTGTTATGTTTGACACTACAATATGACATTCCTCAGGCCCCTGATACTAGTTCCAAAGCAGTGACAAAATGCACAGATTCTTTAGGGAGCTTTCTCTCTTGCTTGCAAACTTGTTAGCCTTCTCTTTCTCATTCATTTAGCCTTGTTCTCTGCAACTGTTTGGGTACAGAGCTCTTCATCTGCTTTTTTAGTCCAGAAAAAACTGGTCCATCTGGACCTGGACTCATTATACCATAGCATTAGTGCACTCATTGTTTTGGATTGTTTCCAAAGGAGGCCCATGACCCATTTTGCAGCCTAACACGCAAGGAGGACATGATGGTAATCTCTATTTTACTCTTAAAAATGACATAAGTCTGACTTTAATTGAAGTAAATTAAACATAGTTTTCAGGAAACAATTTGAAATTATAGTACTAGATTTTACTCTTTTTTTGTAAACAAATTGTATCTTGATATCTTAAAATCATGAAACAATCAGGTCTAATTGCACGTATTATTAAAACGTAATGTTAGAAATGACTCAACAGGGCTGCGTTCATTTGAAAACCCAAGCTGGCGTTAACGCTGTTCAGGTGAGGCCAGGCGACCAGGATTGGGCCATAGGTCTTAAGCTGTTATGTTCATAACTGTG
Source organism: Alfaro cultratus (assembly GCA_903066825.1). Taxonomy (NCBI): domain Eukaryota; kingdom Metazoa; phylum Chordata; class Actinopteri; order Cyprinodontiformes; family Poeciliidae; genus Alfaro; species Alfaro cultratus. The sequence goes on along the minus strand of CAEFZX010018949.1, from coordinate 54,190 downwards.
AGAAAAAGAAAATCTGTTCTGACGGTGAAATTGCATCATACCGTTTTTATCTCTGTTCCCACAGAGCAGCTGCCCTATCTGGGAAGATTTTATCACCAAAGCAGGAAAACTGCAGTCACAGCTCAGGTGAGTGTGTGATAATTTGCACATATTACATGTTTGAATGTTTGTTCAAGTCTTAATAATAAGCAAAACATAAAATATATCTTAAACTACACAGGAGCAGAAATCACTTTTAAAAAAAAAAAATATTTTCTATTAATTTCAGCAATGCAGGTTCTTGTTTGGATATTTTAATTTGTGGAACCATTTGGTCTGTTTATTCTTCATTATGTGTAATAATATAGACTTTTAACAAAGGAAAAAGCCTATATGTAATCTAAATATTTATAAACAACTGGTAAAAATGGTAGATATGTGTAGAGAGATGTTATCCACATTTATTATAATCAACCACATTCTGTAGTAACTTGACCTCATAGTGAATTGTTGCCAGAAGCCGTTTCAACCCTCCTTTTACCAATCACATCAGTGGAGCTCATCCACATCTTATATGCCTAACAGATTTAATTTTCCTTCTTTGTTTAGGGAAATTATATATAACCTTGAACAAAATGTTAAAAGGAACTAAAATTATAAAAGTAATTCATTTGTTTTGATAAAATCCTGAAAAATATGCAGCATATGTTACAGTTTTGTCCAGAGACATTCCTTCGGTGCCAGAGCAATCAAATCAGTTGAACCATATGCCTCCTAACCATAAACTGATTTTGTACCTAATCTGCGCTTTTACTGTAGCCATGTAGCCTTTAATAACAACAATTATGTTGTTAATTGTTGACAACAACAATTAACAACATAATTGTTCCCAAGAAAGCATTTCTAACACTAATTGGAGCGTCCTTATGTAAACTTCAATCACTTTTGTCTTATTTAATTTATCTTCTAAAGACTGTAAATGTATACAGCTTCAGGCTTAATCGTTTCAAGTCCTTGAAAACAACAGTCACCTCTGCTAGTTGGGTTTAAGTGGCCACGTGTCAGAAGACAAACAACTTATGACAACTAAAATGAAACCTCTTTGTCCAACAAGCATGGCAGATACAGACATCCCGTGGTTTTAATTATTCTTTGATTAACTGTGCATGGCATTTCCCCAGCAGTGTAGGTGTCCATGTGTCCTCACGCTGACGCTTACTGACAGCAGTATAAAGGTTCAGTGACACAATAATAATTGCCTGGGTGCGCTTGGTGTCTCATTGTTCTGTTTACCTCTCTATTAAGGTTGATTATTGCTGAAATGTTATTCGACTCTCTCATCATTCAGGGGTCAAATATGTGACCCTGCCATCCAAAATGTCCAAGGAGTATTTGTTAGCTTGTTGCTAATGACTGGCAGTTTTAAAAATACCATGTTAAAGTTTGGTCATCAGGTGAGTGTTAAAAAACAAACACATTTCCTGACATCCCCAGGGAAAACTAAGTGTGAGGTATAGCAATATTGAGCTGCATTGCAGTTTACAGATGGTGTCATTTTTGTCCATGTGTTTTGCTTTCCAAACAAGTTATAAAGGGGCTATGTATGAGAATTAAAATGTCAGCAGTTACCCCTTCTGACCGTCTTTGCAACTCAATGGTTAATAGTTCTCTCATAAATAGCTCAGAATAATTGTCTTTAATGCATTCATATAGATCCAGTTTCCATTAAGATGATGGGTAAGAGCTACTGCTTCAAATGCTTCCCTCCAGATATTTGTTAATAATGTACATTTGGTAAAATGCGCAACTCAGAATAATCCTTAGCGAGTTCCACATACCATTTCTATGTGTTAAAAACAAAAATGCACGTTGTTATTTTAAGAGTCCATATCCACACAAAAACAAATCAGCCACATTATGTGTAGGAGCAGTAGAAACCATTGCATTTAAATGTACTCTGTGTTCTCCCAGAATCACTCAATGAGTGCTTTCAGAAATGTTTACTTCCTGCTTTACACTGAATGTCATTCATGGAAAGATGACGATTCTGTGGCATATTTAGACTAGACTTTTCCAGGTGAAGTACAGCCTGTGACCTGGTCCTAACAGAGCAGTGGTTATGATATTAGGCTGTGTGTTCAGATTGTGCTTCCTTTATGCTGTGTATGCCAATATGTCTTGTTTTTGGAAACTAACATGTAAGATCATTAATGTCCATTTTTAGACCTGCTTCCAGTCATTTGTTTTTGTTTTTTTACACTTTTCTGTTTTCCTTAAACCCCCAATTGACGGACCTCTGTAATCTGTTTGGAAACTGGACTATTCTGAGCAACTAACACATGCATGTAGTAAAACACAAACACACCCACCTTCTCATCTTGGTCTGAATAAGTTACCAGCTAGTAGTGGTAGAAGCATATGTCACTGGGTGTATTGCAGCCAAAGGCAGTCTACCCTGTAATTAAGCCCCTCTGCTCCCTTTACAAAGCAGCCAGCATATGAGCCAATTACAGTGTAGTGACAGTTTGGTGGGGTTCATTTCCTTAAAAATAAATAAATGTGTTTTCTGGTAATGGAAATGGATCCCTCTGACACATGCTTCAACATTAGGTAATTTCTCTGTAAATCTGCTTTTTTTGTGGTTGATGCAGTTGTATTAGTTGAGATACAAGTTCATACAGTGCTGAAGCACTAAAGGGAATATTTCAAACATCTTCTGAAGTTCTGATCTAAATTTGGTGTTTTATATCAGATACAGGGGGGTTCTTATTGTATGAGGATACCTTAAACACCAAGTACTTACTGTGTGATAAGTCCTGCATATTAGGTTTCTGAGACAAGTTCACCCAACTCAACCTCTTTCTATGATTCGCGTTCACTAGAGTCACGCTTCAGCTTCTCTAAGAATAGATGAGAGCAGCAGGACTGAATGTATCATTGTCGTAAAGAGTACTCTACTGTACTGTGGCGTTCTCTGCAGGGAGTTCAGATTGGCCTGGCCAAGGTCTTGTGGAATAGATATGTTAAAGTAATTTGTCTTGACTTATAGCAGGGGTGTGTGCAGATTTTAAAACCAGTGGTAGCAGTCAGATCCTTGTTGGAATATAGCTCACAGTTTAAGCTCTTGCTGTACATACAGTGCCTTAGAAAAGCATTCACACCCTTTGAGATGTTTTACTTTTTGTCGCTTAGCAACTACAAACATCAAGGTGTTTTTGGTAGTATTTATGTCATAAACAATCTATACTCTCCCTTTGCTCTGATACTTCTAAATAAAACTCAGTGAATTGTCTTCTGAAGTCTTATATTTAGTAGAGAGAATCCACCTGTGTGTAATTTACGCTCAGCATAAGTGGAGCAGTTTTGTGAAGCCAGAGAACAGTTAGAGAACATTAATGAATTAATGGCATTACAAAGTCCAAAGAACTGCTCATGGATGAAGTTGCGGAAATGTCACAAGAAGAGATGGGTCATAAGTCAACACCTCAATCTCCCACAGCGCTGGAATCAACTATAAAAAAAACACTAGGAACAACTTCTTAGGTGCAGAGACCCACAGCTCAGGTGGGACAATCTGTAGACAGAAATAGTGTTGGTTGTGCACTCTGCAAATCTGGACTTTGTAGAAGAATAACTAGAGCAAAGTCATAAGAACAAGTTTAGGTCTGTCTTAAACATGAGTAGATTTTATGGAAAAAATAATGGAGCTACTAAATACATGGCAGTTCTGGAAATCACTAAACATCCAGTCTCACTGAGCTTGAGCTGTTAGCAAATAAGATGACAATAAGCATCTAGATGAGCAAAGCTGGTGGAGACATACCCAAAAAGACATGTTGCTGTGTCTACTGCAGTAGGTGTCTCTGTAAAGTACTACCTCAGTGAGTCCGAATACAATTCAGATTCCCATTAGTAAAAACAACCCCTCAACCATGTTTCACTTTTCTTCCACTTTACAAGTTTGCACCCTCTTATGTTAGCTTATGATAAAATTCTAATAAAATACGTTGAAAGTTGTTGTAATTGAAAGATTTCGAGGAACTTTAGCAGTGCACCTGTAAAGGAAAGCAATGATAGCCACATGACTCAGAGCTGAAACAAGGATGCTGAATTTTTGCCTGCACAGTAAAATAAGTAACAAATGTACCATTTGTTAATTCCCAGTTGAATTGTTAATTAAACTAATCATTATAATTGCCGCAAGTATTAGCAGATTGCAATCATTGTTTGCTAATATTTTGCATTCAGTTGTACTGAAAGCAGATTTTAAGCCACTTATAACACAAATCCACTTTTAGTTAATGATTTAATTTTTGGTGAGCGTGATTTGGCTTCAAGCACCTAAAAAATATTATCCATAGACCAGTAAGTGCATGTAATAAATAAGTGGAGCCAGATATCAGAGGCTGTTATGGTGCCTGTGTGGGGCTTTAAATAGAAAGGCATCTGCGTGTGCCTGTGTGTGTGTTTTTTTTCCATTTGCAGGACACACCCATGGATCTTCTGGTCAGCTCTCCCACAAAACACCGCCTGTTAACCAATACTGCATTAAGTTTCTGAGTGAAAAGAAAAAGATTGTTCTGTGGAAGAATATTTGGGCTAACCCAGATTTTGGTTCGCTTTTCTCATTGAGTTCCAGGTTGTGAAAGGCTGCTTTATGATAACCTGAACACAGAAATCTTTTCCTGCATCTTCTGAAAATACAAGCTGAAAATCACCTGAATCATTCTGTTGTGTGTGTGTGTGTGTGTGTGTGTGTGTGTGTGTGTGTGTGTGTGTGTGTGTGTGTGTGTGTGTGTATATATATATATATATATATATATATATATATATATATATATTTATTCAAATTCAAACAAATTAAATATTCAGGTAAAGCGAAAACAGTCTTTAGTCTCTTCAGAATTGAAATCCTACCCTTATTTTATATTTACCTGATGCCAGAGTGTAATGGTGATGGAAATTCCCAAGTTGTTTATGGAGGTTTTCTGTTGCCACATAGAATAACAAGTGTTTGCAAATTACCCACTTGGTATTAGAACAAAAGAGCCTGTGTGAGCGAACAAACTTTGGAAAAATTCTTGACAATTGTGTTACTTTGTGTGTTATTCATCACATACAAGCGGCCTAGTCTCCGTAGCGGGGCGCTCATATATCATGTTCATGCTCCTGTGCACACTAAGCTTCTTTCATCTTCATACTTGTGGTCATAATCCTGCACCGTCTGCTGTTTCTAAACCAGACCAGCATTTTGGAAGTTAACCAATTACCTTGATTGCTAAAAAGCAGCAAGTTATGAACTTTCAAAATAGCTGACCCTTCAGGTACTTAAACAAGAAGCCAGTTGAGTAAGATGGGGGTAATTTTAAAACAAAATCATAATCTTTCACTAGTTTGTTCACTGATTTATACGGTCAACCGGTCTTGACCCTCGTCTGTCTCTGCACGTTCAGTATTTTCTCATTTACTAAATAATAAGATGATGGAAAATTAGGTCAGTTTGGCAATCACTTTACGCCCTTTTTATTTCAATGCAGGACTCAACAGAGTTGATCCCACACTGATCCCTTCATTGACCTGGAAGTGAGGCAAACTCAGCATAATTACAGAGACATTCTTCGCTCAGCAGGGCATGTTCAACCTGTAGTTAAAACACGTGTATTACAGTACATGTTGTTCAGTTGTGAAAACATCAGCATTGATGTTTACTTTACAGAAACCAAATGCATGTACATGTTTTATGGTTACACTTGTGTATTGTGTCTTATTTACATGTCTACACCTTTTCATAAAAACATTTTTGTATTTTTATTCTTCAGGTCTCATGTTCAATAAAGTTCAGCTTATTAATGCACCTCTATGAAAAGATATTTACAATCTTAAAGATGGTTTGTTTTGACTTTTTTTTTGCCAAACTTGAATGTCAAAGATAACCTGAGTAAATGCAAAAAATGGCTTTTGAGTTGGGATTTCATTTATAAAGGGAACAAAGCTATCCAGTTCAACCTGGCCTTGTGTGAAAATATAATTACTACCCTTGGTAAACCATCTGTTTACTTTTATTAATCACATTCTCTTGGTTCAATTTCATGAGTCAATCCCAGGTCAGATTACATTATGTTGATGAAAACAGCTCAGAATACAACATATGATGCCCCTGATCAAAATAAATTCAAGAACAGACAAGAAACAAATTTATTAGCAACCAAGACTGTGGGAAATGTTACAAAACTCTTTCTAGGGCTTTGGGACTCCAGCTATTCACAATGGGGGTCATTATCCACAAATGGGGAAAACATGGAACAGTTGTGAACGTTAATGGAAGCAGGTGGCCTACAGTAACCCTTGATCCTGACTTGTCACTGACATTGGCCCCTCCACCACTCAAAATGTCTGCTAATTTGGCACATTTGACAGCATTTTGCACAGATTTTTAAATGTCTTTTCTCGAGTTTTTCAGCCCTCATCTTCTCATTCGCTTTTCTTATTAGCATGTTTGCTAATTTAGCCTGCTCCTCGTAGTTTCTGTTTTAAATTGGCAGGGCTCGCTGGTATCTCCCCTTAGTATGCAAAATATCAGACCAACCCAGTCTGGTGTTTCATTGACTGTGAAGTGCCAAATCGGCAGCAAGGGCAGCTGTGTGGCAGCCTTGATGCTTTATGGGATTACAAAAAAAAAAAACTCTCGAACCTCAAGATGGCCAACAAAAGTTATCGTCCATTCTCGTATATTGGGTGAGGAAAGTAATGTTTGCCTCATGAATCTGTTTTCCCGTCTTAGGGCGACAGCAGTGGCCGTCACTATCTTCCTGGATGCTTTCCAGAAAGTGGCCGACCTGGCCACCAACTCAAGAGGTAGGAATAGTCTCTGTAATATAGTTAACTAAAAATGTTTGACAGCTATGTCACTCTGTTTGTCTTTGCAACTGCATTATGTTGGACTCCAGCTCTTCACCCTACGGTGTTTGGAATGTCTGTGGCTCATTGGCTGTATTGTGTGGCTAATAAATCCATCAGTACGCTGTTTGAAGCTCTCTTGTTGGCTCTGTGTTTGACCTCTGCTCACCTTTTTTCCACTTTCTGTAGCCCAACCCCCCACCTCTTCTACATCTGGGCTCTCTTCTGCTGCTCTGTTTTCATTTTGAATGTGCGAGAGTGGGAAAGTGGTAGAGTAACAGATCTCATCTTTCCCTAGCTTGGACACTTCCAGCCACACACTGTCCTATTAATAGGAACTGAAACAGACACACACATTCATTACCTCAATCACAGGAGTGAGAGTGATAGAGGAGAGAAAAGAGCTGAAGGGAGGTGTAGGGAGTGATCATCCTCTCCTTTGCCCTCTTAGATTATATCAGTTTTTTGTAAAAGGGTCCAGATCAGTTTGCTGAGAAGCCTTGCGTCACTTTTCCTCTGCCCTTTTCTCACTGACTTTGACTTGCAGTCTTTTTCTTTCGTTCAGCAGTATCACACAGCGCTTGCCATTTGGTGCACTGCGGCTCAAGCTTTATTTAGATTTAAGAAGCAAGGATAGATAATGAGCTACGATTTTCAACATTTATGCACGGCAGGTATTTATGTGGGTGTGTGCAGCCGTATTACAACAAGCTCTTTAAACTTATGCAGGTTTCTGCAGTGCATGTCAATCGTCTTAATGTAATCTAAATTGATGTGGGAGGTGGTTTTTAACCCAAAATGTTCTGACTTTTGTTTCTCTATGTTGTGATTAGATGGCTCAGAAAGGCTGTGGGTTTGGATTTTAATAACCAACCTCTACTAGTAGAGTGAATACCTTCAATATAGAATTAAGGTGCCATTTGTTCATGTTTCTTAGAAAGTTTTTGAGCTATTTACCTCATTCATGGGCTTCGATCTGACAAAAAGTTAATTTATTACTTTAAATTTAAATAGTTAAAAATGTTAATGTGGTTTAGTAAGGACCATGCAGTTTGGTGATTCAGAAGAATGAAAAATTGCATAGATGTTCAAAAAGCACACTTAGAGTTAATGATATTTTTCTAAACAAGCTTGACTGCAAGGGGCTGTATTTACAAAACTGACGATATGTTTTACGTTATAATTCTCATTGTTCATCTCAGTGAAGAGGTCAGGTATGCCTGCAGTAATTAAGATTAAAAACATGTTTGCATATACTCTTGTTTTTCAGCTTATCAGCTCTTTATACTGCCATCGATAACTTTGAAGTCAAAGAGTCTGTTTCTGTATCTACATTGATTAAAGTACTGAGACAATCTTCTTTTAGCAAGTCATAATTACCAAGAGGCTGCTGAGGAATTATACTGATTTGCATTTTAATTTCTTCCTTTTAAAAAAATCTTTTTTCTTCTATATTTTGCTGTGTCTGTGTTCTTTCAAGTCTTATCCTTGTTTCTACTCCCATCAGCTGGCATTGAAATCAGTGGTTTGGAGCTCAAAGGTAAATGTTTGAAGAGCTAGAGTAAAAAGCCAACAGCAGTTTATGTTCTTTAACATCAATAAATGTAGCCGTAAAAGTAACCAGCTCACACAGTGAATATGATTAAAGCCCTTAATCAAGAAACTGACCTTTCGGCAGCTTTTGTAAATAGTTTTATTTCTTTGAGAAATTAACATCAATGGTGCCTTATAAAGATTCAGACGTGTAGACTTTTATATATCATTAGAGTAAAGGTAGGCAGTCTGACTTCAAACACAAATGAACATAATTTACAACCCTTCCTTTTTTAAGTCAATGCACCAACGGGGATCTTCTTTAATCAACAAATACTTCTGCAATATAATCCATGTTCAAATCTCAACCACAAACCTTTTGACCCGTTTTGTTTTACAATGCAGGCTTGATCTTCTCAAACCATCTATTTAACTGATTTTATATTCTCTGGGTTTCAGTTTTCCATTCATTCAAACTGTTCAAATTTGGTTTGAAGTACACTGAGGTGTACTTTGGTATATCCAGGCTGCTTTATCTGCAGACTTTTGAGGAAATCTTACCTACCGTTTACTCTTCATTGTATACTTATCTTTTCTCTTTTCCTAATTTTCCTTTTGTTTCAGACTAAATTATTTTGAACACTATTTTTCTTCCTTTAGCTTTTCTTTATTTTAGCAGTTTCTGCTGCAAAGTTGCTGAGCTTTGGTTACTTGATCTGTTTTCAAAGTGGATTGAACATTTTTTAAGCATACTATAATTCTGATTGGATGGCCCTGTATGTCAGGAGTTAGTTAGAGAACCAGAGCATACTTTTAAACTTTTAATCGTTTTAAATGTTTATAGTATACGTCAGCTTAAATTCTCTGAGTTATCTTTGTGCAGCCAAGTATAGAGACTAAAACCAGCGCTGTAAAACAAACCAAAACCTTAAAAGGAAGGTGGGAATGTAGGAGAAAAGCTATTAGAGAAAAGAGTAACCATATGCTTCTCTGTCGAAATACTTTTCCTTTCACCTTCTTTACTTTTTTCTTTCTTGTGTATGTACCTTTGATATAAAATATATATGTTTTAATTATGTATTTATTCTATATGCAAAACAGTTTTGGAAAACATTAAAATATTATGTATTATGTTCGAATACAGTGGCTTTAAGATGACATCCTTATCGTTAAAAAGCCAGCTTGTTGCAACTAAAACATTTTCTTTTCTACCATTAGTGTGGAAAGGAAAATAATTCAAGGAAATGAACAACAAGCAAGTTGTTGAGATAAGAAATGAGGTTTCATTTGTAACTTATAAATTAAAAAGGATCTAAATGACATAACTGTACAAAGGTAGCAGTAAGGAGAAGGGGACAAAAATATCGACAAAAATATACAGAGCAGGTTTACTTATTGTAGACTTACAGAGTTGATAGTGTCTTCAAACAGGGTAACAGTTGGGATAGGACAAATTATTTGATTTAATTTTCAACTCATGTGTCTGCTTTATTGAATTAGCATGTTTTTAGCCTGAGTTTAGAAGGATACTCATAGATCTGGCAGAATGGAACAATAACTTTGACTGTCTGAGAGACAGATGAAGCTGTTTCCAGGACTTTGCTAAATTCGCACTGAAAGGAAACAGAAGCTGTTTAGACAAAACGACTGTACTTCTCTAAGTAGGTAAAGTGATTATTCCAACTTAAGATGTGATGGTTCAATTACATTGTTGGACTAAACTGCATTTGAGAGACCTTGTCTGCTTCCACGTTTCCAAAGCTGTCTGAACAGGAATAGGATTTTGACTTGGGTTTTTTTTTTCTGGATAAGTATGGAAAAGCAAAATAAAATATGGAGTAAGTTTTTGCAGTTCTAGAATATTCCCCATCCCATTGTCTACATGATAACTTTTAATATCTATATCAGTCATAGTTTTGTATTTTTTTCTTATGACTGATCCACTTCCTCTTTTTTTATCTTTCCAGATTTTATATTTAAAGCCTGACCATTACAAACATAATTTTGTAGATTGTCATGTTGAAATTTTGTTTTTAATCTTTGTAAATGTAATAATGCTCGACTTTGAGGACTTGGAACTGCTAAAATTTGACTTTCAAGTCAAATTTCCAATGCATGTGAAATGTGTTGGAAATTAGAACTCTTGTGAATGTAAATATATTCAAAGCTTAGTTTGTGGCCGTAAAAATCATCAGGTTGAAATAGAAACTGTAGGATTCACTCTTTCATGCTCTGAGTGCTTGAGCTACAAAGATATTTTTAAGCAGCCACTGAATTAAAAACCTCTTTTCTTCCTTTTTTTTTTTTTTTTTTTTACATTTATTTTCTTTACTTTTGACATTGTAACAAGCACATGCAGACAAATTACAGACAAAACTTGTCAATATATTTCCTTACGTTTTCCTTTCCTCTGAAATCTTGAAGCTTGCTGGATGAAAAACAGGACAAAGCTCCATTGAAGCCATGAAAAAGAGATAACGGGGACATGAGAACATCACAAAAGACCAGCTTCAGAAGAGAATAATCCTCTCTTGTTTCATCAAGCATCAGTTCATTTTCTGTGTGAATCCCCTTCTTTCTTTCTGTTCTCTATCGAGTTACAGACACGTCATAGTTTCCTTCTTTGTGTAACAGCATTATGTCTTTATGTTCTGTGTGCCTGTTGTCTGTTTTTACCTAATTTTCTGTGTATCCTTGGATGCGTATCCACAAAACAAATCTGTAGTATTCAGTTCAGTATGAGAGTGAGAGGGGAATGAAATTTGAGTGATTATTCTGGACTCAACAGAAGACCTACAAAGAATGAGAGTGGCTAGTATTGACCTAGATGACTTTTAGAGGTATGTGTGTGGGGGGATTTTTCAAATTTAAATAGATTTACTACAAATCATGTCCCATTTCCTTCCAATTACTTTACTTAATTTATATTAAACTATGCAAAACAATAGGCAAACTGGCAGCACCATTAAATATGTTGCTCTCCAACAGTTGGTTGCTAAACCACAGATTCATGTTCACACACAGCCTGTTCAGATTTTCTCACACCATCCAAGCCATAATAGTTTATTAACAGTCGTAAAAAAGGGCCTCGTGTCACATGTGGGTTGGCAGCTTTTTTTGAAAACTGCCTGTGTGCTGAGAATATTAGGTGTTCATCTCTGGTAGTAATTAATGCCAGTGGCTCCTTTAGCAGCTGCAGGGAAGACTCTCTTTAGACATGTCTGAGTTTGTAGTAATGAAATATACACCTGCCACACAGGCAGCATGTAGAAGCACGCTGGGTCTGTAGAGATAGAAAATAATATTCAGCAGCTGCTAGAATGACTGTGTTTGCCCTGACCTTAGTATTTGGGATTTTCACTTAAAATCAAGTGTGTTTTCTTTTTCTTTTTCTTTTTTCCCCACACAGCTTTATTTTAGCTAGCTGGATTTATTGTATTCAAATTCTCCTTGTAACATAAAGCCAACTCTCAGGACCTGTTTTCTATTAACAGTGACAGCAAAATGTGCAGAGGCAGTTTACTAAAACCAATGACCTAAACTAAGAAACTTGGACAGTACAATGAGGGTACATGGAGAGTCGAAGGCTGAGGGTTAGGGATGCAAGTAGTGGCACAATTTTTTTAAATTGATCTTAAGGTTAATACGAGTGTGTATAATATTCAACAAGACATGGGCAGGTATGAGATTCCACTTCATAATAAGCTCAAGTAAACTTATTCTAAGAACAATCCATTAAATTAAATATTTCCAATTTCCAATTAAATATTTCCAGTAATTATTTCTATTAGTGTTAAAATAATTACTACTAAATTAAGCAGATGTATGTTTGTCTGATTGTGTATAACCAAACTGTATAAATGTATGTTTAGATTCAGCGGCTTATTGTTCAGAAGATAATTCGTCTTTGTTGTGGTTCACCTAATAGAGTAACAAACAACAAGCAGGTATTAGACGGGGTGGGGTTGGGGCTTCTCGGGTCTCTTCTATAATTAAAACAAATTTTCTCACATATTTCTCACCTCTATAAACGTCAAAAAGCTGCCATCTCTCATATCAGCTGCTGATGATATGAAAGATGTCATCCATTTTGAATGCAAGTGAATACAAAAGTGAATTTATGTTAAACATTTGTGAGGACACGATGTTATCTCCATCATGTGCATGTGGGAGTCAGGATGGCAGTAATTTTGCACTAGGACACACTTGGTGTCCTAGTGCGGGTACTGTAGGAGCAGCTTTTAGTTCTTCAACAAATGGTTTATAGTGTATTTGTGGTATAAAGTAGGGCACAGTATGAAGATGGGTTGACCTGGTCCAGGCTCTCTGAATTTTGATGAAATCAGTTGATAATTTGGTTATGGCTTCTGGGTATTCATGAGTCTGCATGCCAAGAAATTAAATGGTACCGCTAGTGATGTGACCCAGTTGTGAAAACATTTAATATTAAAAAATGACTTTTCTTAAAATAAAAAGAAAAAGAAATTTCCTAAGCTGTAGATGATAAAAGCTGGTAATACTGTTACTCCCTTAAGCACTTGCCCAGGGAAAAGAGGTCGTAAATAACAGATATCTTTCAAGATTTATCTTCCAAAAATCTAGTAATGTCTCCTGGTTTCTGGGCACACTGTGTGACATGTGGTATGTGTTATCTCTGCCTCTTTTTTGTACAGGTTTAGATAACTGATCTACACAACAACAATCCTTTTTACTATTCAGTGCACGTAATGCCTGAATGCTGATCAGAAGCTTTACTAAAACAAAACCTAAGAAAGGGTGAAATTGTGATTAATGTATAGTAGTTTTAAAAGATGGCCTCTATTGAAAAGAAGACTTTTGAGTTATGACTTGTTTTCTTTATACATATATAAAGAAGTGTATATTTCTGTAAGCACAGCCTGTACTGTAAACCATAGTCAAAGCACGATACATCTCTTTTGAAAAAAAGTCAGCCTTTTTCCTCTTTGGTGCTCCCAGTTCATGCTCCGACTCTGTTACAGAGCAGCCTTCGTCTGAACTAACCCACTGTCTCAGCTCTCTATGTGAGACTGCTCTGTTCTCTTTTTCCAGTTTGGGTCCAAGACTAGCCATGGTTCTGCATAATTCCAATCTTCTGTCCAGGCCAGACCAACATCCCGTCCCCTACATAAGCTCAGTGCCTTTCAGTCAACACACCTCTGCTGCTGTTGACTAGGAATCTTATCCTGGATTTCTTGCAGATCATTGCAGTCAGAAAAATGACCATTTCTGGGATCAAGTGCACAACTTGTAAAACTGAGTTTACTTAAATATTTACAGCTTGGTTTTATAGACCAATTACAGAAAGAAAGCATTTGTGGGAACATAATCTTCAAAGAAACATAGACCAGAAATAGATTCCATACTCATCGCTCATGTTTAAATCAATAGCTTATTTTAGATCATTTATACTATAGCAATGTTTTGACATAATTTATAGCTAGACAGCTCAATGATATTTATTAAATATTTTCAGTTTTTTCCAGATAATTTTATTGAAGACTGAGTGAGGGTGCTTTAGAGCCAAACTGTGTACATTTAATATTTGTTTCACTCAATGTTCTCAGTGTGTTTTTGTACGTGTGTGTTTGCAGGTGTCAGTGCTATTTGCCCTCCTGCTTTTGTTTAAACATAAACCTGGTTAGACGAGTGAACTCTGGATCGTCTGACATGCATGCAAAGCCAAATTCAAAACACATTTCTCTGGCAAATTAACTTCAGCCTTGTGTCTTTGAGTGGCTGAAAATCTCAGTCCTTGGCATTGTAGTCCAATGCCTCAAGAGAAATTTGCTTCCATTTCTTGTTTCTTTCTTCAAAATGAACATATAACTCACACCACCAGAGATTTGTTGTCTGTTGCAACATTTCCTGATAACATTTTTACTGTTTGTTTACATGTGTGTTCCTGGTAAAATGGGGACAGCTCTGACTCGTCTGCTCTGCGGACAAGTTTTCTTTAAACACACAAGTGTTGGAAGTGTGTGTAGGTGTTATCTCAGATAACATTTGCATCCATCTTCTGGGTGTGTACTAATTTGTTTACGTTAGGATATTATCTTTGTGTCTAGCTCCTTTTGTGTCTAGCTTCTGTCTCTTTTATTGGTGGGTGTCAAACTCGTAGAGCAGTCTACAGTCTGCTTTTGTTCAGGGGAGTGTCTTTACTTACTCACAATATGTGACATGTTAAGTTATCCTCAAAGCTCCGCTTTACAAGTCACTGTTAACCACCTAAAGTGGCTTTATGTTTAGTAGTTGGGCCAGTTTTTTGTAGAAAAAAAAAATCATTTAAGGATTGTTGTGTCTCTTTCAGTAATCACCATTTCCTTCCCCCTTTTCCACTTGCAGTTTATCATTTTGTTTGTCTGCCTCCTAGGATTTTCCTTTTAAAATGTCCAGCCTGTTGCTGCCATATTGTTGAAACCAGATGCATTCAGCCACTTTGATAGCAGCACTGTGCTAATTTCTCTTCAAGATTAAGTATTCTTTATGTAGCTTGAAATCCCCACAAAGACAAAGCAAAAGATGTAAAGGTGGGTGAAGAGAACAGCATGAGAAAAAAGAGAAACACATCAAGTTGTAACAAGAAACAGAAATATAATCTCTGTCACACAACTCAGAGTGATGAATGATAACTGAACGAAGTAAAAGAGGGACATTTGGATCAGTGTTTTTCAACCCTGGACCTCAAGGCACACTGCAAGTTTTAGGTATTCCCCTTCTTCAGCACACATGATTTCAATTGATGGCTGATTAACAGGGTTTTGTTGAATCGCAGTCATCAGAATGGGGTGTGTTGAAGAAGGGGAACATCTAAAACATTCAGGTTAGTGTGCCGTGAGAACCACGGTTGGGGAAATGCTGATTTGGCTTAACAGATAAACATCGTGACCTAAAGTAGCAAGATATTGGGTTTTTTTGTTGTTTTTTTATCTTGTAGCGAGCCGCCTATTACAGATGTGATACTGTTTACTATTGCTAATAAACAAACTCTTCCTCAAATTACTGGAGAATTTGTATCATAGTTCTAGGAGTCAGATGATCACAAGTACATTTATCCATGTAAAAGGCAAACATCAAGTATTTATATTCTAAATGACTTGAGGAGGAAGTGTTTTTATTTTGATGAGCTAGAATTGGTTTTCTCCGTAGTGTACTATATTGACTTTAGAGGCTATTCTTCTCCTTAGTTTCTTCATTTAGTGTTTCCTGTAAATAAATTTTTTTAAGGAAGTGCTTTTATTTTATGTCACCAGTCATGTATTACAACACAGTTTAACAGCCAGGAAGATGGGTGTGTTTTGTTGTAAAATGGCCCAGTAATGCTCAGTCCAGAGTCACGAGTATGGTCACTATTATAATGGTTCAACAAACCTCAAAAGATTGTTGTGAACCATAATAGCCCACAGTATGTGAACATCCATGACTATTAAAACAAACAATCCACAAGAATATGTGCACCTCTGTCTGAGTTGCAGGTTATTTTCACCACTTAAAAAAATGTAATCAAATAAAAAAATGTTCACAAGACACAACTCCATGTCAAATCTTAAGAGTATGAGTCTCAGTCAAGTCTTGAGTCCTAACTCAAATGTGTCTTGAATGCAAGATTCAGAGATTCAGACTTGATCCCTCCACCATTATGGTACATAGTCAATGTGTTTCTGCCTCTGTGCCTGTAATGAAAATTTTATTTTAAATTTTTCCAAATGCCTCATATCTTATACCAAATACTGGTTAGATGTGTAAAATAATGGACCCATTATGTGTTTACATGAGTAACCGCTGTTAAAATTGAGATTACTTAGAAGGTTGAGTTTCTAAAGTCAAAACACCATAAACTTCAGCATTAATGATGTGTTTGTGTGAAGTGTGTGTGTTTAGTTGTGAAGATTGATATGAACTGACATTGGATTGGAAGAAGTCCCTTGACAGATTCTGAGTTTATGATGGAGCTCTTATACATGTGAGCACACAAACATGCAAAGCCTCTGACATACACATAGGGGATGTAATCTGGTGGTCATTATTGCAAACAAGGCAGTGTTGTGTTGCACTGACAAACAGTTGAGTCTGTGTAGCTCGCCTCTGGTTTAAATTATCACCAGTATCCCACAGACCACAGACCTCTCAGTCTCACTGTAGGGAAAGGAAAGGTCACAGGCCTGCTCACGCAGTGAGGGCAAAAGTCCTGCTTAGTTTTATGCAAGTGCTAAGGAAAGTTTCTCATTTCTTTCATGTCTATGTTAACAACATGACAGAGTGCTTTCCAGTTTGCACTAGTGTTGTCATGAAAGACTACAAAATTACTTTTACATTTGCAATGCTTCATTGTTTTGCTACAGATTTAAAGTGAGTAATGCCTTTTCTCTCATTCCATCAATATTTCTTAAAACCTAATAGTCATCTGAAATCTTATAACTTACCTAATATCTTTTAACTGTTTTGATCTGATTATTTATTAGTTTTTTATCTTTAACTTCAACATTTTGGATTTATTTATGATCAACTATTTCAACTGCTGATGTTTTTCTTCCTTGTTACCACCTCCTTAACGTCATGATTCATTACCTCGTGCTTACAGACAAAATCAAGATGAATGTATTCATAACAATATTGTGTAACTTGTTTGTGCGTCTCAGACTCTAAGCAGTTGATGTGGTTTTGATGATTGATTTTGTCTTGTCAGACCAGATTCTGATTCATCTAGACAATTAATTAAGCTGATATAAAATTGTCATATTTAATGTAGAAATGTTTAATATACAGTTCTTAACGTGTAGGTGGATTGGGGAAAATATACAGATTTATTGTTAATTTATGTTTATTTTTTTGCGTTATTTGAAGAATTGTTCTTTGTGAATGCCATGCCGGATTGATTTTGATCACTTTGTTAATTAGGAAAGGCGCACACCTTGGCTTGCGTATATATGTGTCTAATGAAATATCTTGCCAATGTACAGCATTATGATTCTTTAAAGAAAAAATGAAAAAAAACCCCAGCAAAAATAAAAAAAGAAACAGCAAGTGTTTACAAGGTTGTAATTAACCACTCCACCCTTCTAACCTGAATTACCTGTCTTTTGTTTTTTCTGTTTTTTGCATTGTAAAGACAAAGATCTGGGTTTTTCCTTCTCGAGGATTGTTGAATCAATGGATTTCTTCTTGAAAATTTTACCACACAGTTTTTCCAAAAGTATGACTGCTCTTTCCTCTGAACTGTAAGTGTAGTCTGTTGTACAAGCGTGACTCAGACTTAAGTTTATTCAGACTTTTGCAATGAAAACATAAACGTCTGTCCTCTTCATTGTCAATGATTAACTGTGGCATACGACTTTTCGCACGTCTCGACCACATGCTTGCAGTAGAAACTGCTCACTGTTAGAGGTACCATAAATAACAATGTCAGTACCAAAATAACAAGCCAATTTAGTTCATTGCTAGAGGTCTTAGTCAATTCTTTTTGTGTGTCTGTGTTTAGAATATGTGTCGCACCAAAAAAGGAAGATTAGTTAGAAAGTGGGGCACCGAAGCCCAGAAAAGAGCAAGAAAGGTCTCAGGGGTAATCTATTCTTTTATTCACTCTCTTTTTCTCTCTCTGGCCATCTCATGACACGCTTAATCCCCTCATTGCTGTCTTTAACTGGTCAGATTCTGGGCAAACAGATACATGTAGGCTGATCCCAGCACACTCTACTGAGGAACAAAGTCTCTTATTTAGGCTCATTACTGAATCTTTTTAGGTTTTACATTTTTTGTCTAGTATCTCAAGCATTTATAGATTTTTCTTGCTACCTGTTTGCTAAAATATGTCTATTGTTATGTATCTCTATCACTCTATATTAAAACAGTAAGTTTGAATATACAAAACATTTTTTGCTAACATGTCATTCATGAGGACATCTAGTTTCCTGTTATCAGCATGAACTTTCCCATGGCATATAGTCTGCATCAGTCTGAGGTTTATTTTGGTCTTGAATTTGACCGCTCATTGAACTAGGCAACTGCTTATTGACTGGATTAACTGAGACACTGTGAAAACACTTTCTTCATATATCAAGGACGATGGTTGGGAGCAGAATACTTTGATGTTATTGGGAGAAGACAAAAAACTAAACATAAACAGAGAAAAGAATGAAGCACAGAAAGCCCAGACATAAAAGTATTCAAACATTTTATTCACTGCAAGTTTACCTCTGAAAGTAAAGCAAATTTTTGCCATGTAGCTGAGACACTTGGCCAATTAGCATAGATTTGCACTTCAACTATGCCTGACAACTTTTTATAGAACAAGAGTCAGTTAAAGAATCACTTTAATGATTCTTGTGATTCTCTCTTTTCTTGTGAGGCCAAAGGTGTTTAATCAAGGATTAAAATGTTGAACACGACTGCATTAGCAATGCTGGCGACGACCAGAAAACTGTTGACCAGATGCTCAGCGGTAACTCAGCTCAGGCACTGTTACAGTGTCTGAGAAAAATAGAATTGGTTACTCTGTGATAACAGCTAAACTTTGCACCTTAGGTAGATTCACTACATTTGGAATCAAATATATCTGGAAAAGTATAAAACTTTTAAAGGGATTTTGCTGATGAGTGACAAGTTATACAAGAGTAGTGACAGCAATATATTATAGTCACTTCTGTCAAAGATTGTGACATTTAAAGAAATTTAGTAAAAGTTTCTTGGGGACGGAGAAGCTGGGTTAGTAAAGACCCAGAAACTCACTGTCGCTACTGGAAAATGTTTCTGTAATGGAGCCGTTGCTTTTGATGCTACACAGTCAGTATCAGTGTGAACATAAACATCCGTCAACGTCTTTTACTCCATTTGTGACTTCACAAAGTGAAACAACCTCAGAAAAGAACGTGGGTTTATTTTTTCTGAAAAAAAAAAAAAATGTTTTCTGAAGACAAACATTTTTTGGAGTAATAATAACAATCAGGTTCCTTATTTGTGAGCTGGTATGTCTCATGCTTGTCGTAAACCTGTGATGTTTTTCTGTCCCCCAATCAATGGACTGTTGATAGAGTTATTCTTTGAAACTAGAAATGCACAATATAGCGAATCACAACTGTCATTACAATATCAATGTGTGCAATATTGTATTATAAACGACAGCCTGGCGAGAGTAAATCAGTAAGATGTGACATCTTAGGTGAACTGCAGAAAAAGTGTATTTTGTTTTTGAAGGCCATTTTCAGTGTTTTGTGTCTACATTTGATATAGGTCTTGGATGAAGATGTTAAACCTGAAGTATGGTGGAGTGGCTGTGATGAATGTATTTACCAAAATTATTGCAACGCTTTGCTTATATGAATATTGTGCAGTGCTATCTGAGATCCATAAAAGAACACACACATTGCCTACTCCATACTGTCTTCAAATACTGCACAGTATATTAATAAAAGACGGCCTCATCGTTCCTTTTGTCCTGTTTTTGCATGGCAGCTGTTGGGGACTGAAGTCAGTGACGAGCTTTTTAACGTCAGCACTCGTCACACTATAGCAGGTGCATGTGTGTTTGCACGCCCACACCCTGCATGTGTCTGTGCTTGTTGAGGCTAGACTTACTGTCTGTTGTGTGTGTTTGTGTGTGCTGGTAGGCAACACTAGACAGACAAGCTGACTCTCTGTCAGCAGATACAGATGAATGAGGAGGTAAGTTTGGTGTCCAAGGAAGTCAGGGCACAGCTAAAGGAATATATTGTCAGTGTGCTGGACGGTGTCAAGCGATATCTATGTGGTTCATCTTACTTAACTCCTTTCATTGTTATTTGATATAACAGCAACGTATCAGAATGATGGAGTGAATGAGAAGCAAAGCCCGTGTCTGTGTTGTGTGGGTGGACCAATCTGGGCACACCAACTGTTCAGCTAGAACCCTCTGAGTGTATTTGGGTTATGCATTTCCTTTACTGATTCAAACAAAAACTCTTTAATCCACCGGGTGTTTACTGATTGTGTTGATGTAAATGAGTAAACTAAAATGTGATTAACGTGTGAGACAGCGAGAATAGGGTTCAGCAGTTCCAATTGGACAATAACTGGCTTTGGACTTTCACCTTGTTTTCCCCTTTCATGTAACTCCAGGTCCTGAGAAACGATGGTACGTTGTTGTACCACCTAGTGCCAGAGAAGAATATGGAGTGTGACAGTTAGAAAAGGTTCAGACTTGTGATTGGTGTTCGTCTATTAGAAAGAGCAGTCTGAAAGCAAGTTTGTAACCAAATATTCATCTGAATACAACCACTGAATGAATATTTACTTCAAGATGTTATTTAAACTTCTAAAACTGTGTAAGGATGTGGAAAAGCTGCTTCGGATCACTGTTAAGTACGATGAGGGATCTGTGAGGATGTGGGCTTTTTCCTTCTCCAACGACCCCATGACCTTGTTTGTATATAGAGTTATGGCCCCATTGAAATAAGTAAAAAATGATGTGGTGATGTGTCCAGTACATAAACATTTTCATGAAAAGGTTTTCACTTATATTGTGGTTTGGTTTCTGTTCGAGTAAAAGGAGAATTAAAGAAGAATTAAACATATTTTTAAAGTTTGGTGGCTTAGTGTGAAGGTTACTTATGTTTTCTTCAGCTCTGTAATTAACTGCTCACCAGATCTCCATACCTCTGTCCAGCTGGGGGAGTTTTTCCAGCTGTATATAATCCTCAGTCTCTTATCTTCTTAACCACCGGCCCATAGTTAACAGCAGCCATCTGTGGCCCATGCACAGAGTTGGTTGTGGCCAACGTCCCCGATCTACATGTAGCAAGTACTAGCAGCACACTTTCTCTTTCTCAAAGTTTTTCTTTACACATTTGCTTGTTACTTTTGTTTTTCTATGTACATGTGAAGAAGCATTCATCATTTTGAATATTTGCTTTTTTTGCTTTTTTTTTGACCAGATTTCTTCTCAAATTTACATTTAAGATTTCACACAGTCATTAATGGAAAGACATCTATTTAAAGTGCAAGTATTCATATACTTATTTTCTGGATTCCAATAGTGACCAGTAATGAAACATAAAATAAAATAAAAAATCCACATAGTAGATAGTATAGTATTAGTAGATCAGAGCCTTGTACTATTTGTGATTTTATCAAATTTGTCTTCATCGCAATATTCATGTCGCAAATAAGCCTGTCTCGAAAAGCAATAAATCAATTAATATCAGGATCAATTAAAACGAGCTTGATAATTTCCATTTGCATGATTTATCATTTTTCTCTTTTCTCCCTCTTTCTACCAAAAACTGGATAAGTCTTCAGTCTGCTGCATATGTTTCAACTAGCATTATTTTTTGAATGCTTCATAATTCATTTTAGTTGTTGCTTCTGTTGTTTTATGTATTGAAAAAGTCTTCCAGTTCCAGTGTTAAACGTTCATTAAAATTTAAAGGTTATTGATCTTTGAGAGGATGTTCCTGCAGTCTTATGATACTACCACTATATTACTTGAAAATGGTCTAAAAACAACATTATGGTTTATTGCGATAAGTTCTGGTACAATTTATTGTTAACCAAAGTTATTGTGACAGATCTAATCGCAATGACAGTTTGTAATTAAATAATTGTTCGCTAATATGTTCCAAGTGTTGTGAACATGCATTTCATTGTAAGTTAATACTTAGCTTGTTGGACACCAGCAGATGCTCACACCGCACAATAATGACCTTGCCCAAAATGATAACTTGGAATTTATTTGTCTTCAGATTAAATCTTGAATATTTAGTGGTAAATTTATTAATCTATTATGTATCTAATTAATTTAACCGTTTTTTATCCTTAATGACTGTAGTCTGAACCCTTTAAAAGTGTTTGTGGCGTCTCTGTGGAAGTGTCTCATGAAGCAGCCACACCCACAGAAACAACAAGAACTCCCAGCGAGGGAGACGTGGCCTCATGGATGGTTGAGTATTATAACTGAACAATTCACCGCTGGAGTGAATGAACATTTTGGT
Source organism: Alfaro cultratus (assembly GCA_903066825.1). Classification (NCBI taxonomy): domain Eukaryota; kingdom Metazoa; phylum Chordata; class Actinopteri; order Cyprinodontiformes; family Poeciliidae; genus Alfaro; species Alfaro cultratus. The sequence continues at coordinate 31,802 of CAEFZX010018949.1, read as the reverse complement.
GTTGTGCAACAGTGAGGCCCTTATAATAGCCACGCCTTCTGTGAAAGCAAGCTTGCGAAAAGGAAGACTTCATAAAACAGAAAAGGGATTAATACTGAGCTCAGTGGCCCTTACAGGATATTAAATGTAGTTGAACAGTATAACAAAGTTTTAATTTGCCATCTTGAAAAATGTAATACTCTTTAAGCCAGTTTTTGTGCTACACTTGGCCAGAGTCTTAGTCTGTTATTTAGAAATTAGAAACTCTTGAAAAGGTGAACAAAACAGAAGAACAAAATGGATTTGGATTGTGTGAAAACAAGCTCTTTCACAAGGAATTCATTCATAACCCTCTGCTACTATACCAACTATGCATAGTGTTTTATTGCTGCAGTAACACACCAGTAAGCCCATGTTGTATCAGTTATAAAAACATTCACTGTTTAGACAGAACTGAAACCAGAGCTGTTTTTTCAAACAACTCGCTCTGTTTTACATTAATGTACGTACGTTAGGGATTCTTTTCACACCTCAACCTGCCAGTTGGGAAATTCAACACTTCATGAACACTTTGGTATGTTCATTACTATAATTATATTTACACAGTCTAGACAGGGTGGCTAAAAACATCTCATGCAATCTCAGTAATGGGTTTGTTGAGGAACCTGAAATGTCATGTTGCTCACAATTTGAAGCCATCCTTATCAAGTTGTAGCTGCAGAACTCCCAGCTACAATGAATGTTGGAGATGACGGCAGCAGCTTCTTGCATGTGTTGCAAGCCAATTGTCTCTTGGAGTTAGTAACGTGGGTGGGAGTGGCTGAGTGAGTGACAGCTATGCATGTGTCTCTGCATGCTGTAGAGCTGTGCAGACAGCTGGATGGCTCACTCTGCTGAAAATTTTACACTCCATAAGATGCCGCAGACACACTACACTCACACACACGGGCACACACAGTAGAGAGTATCTCCCTGTTTATGAAGCAGAGTCCAGAATGTCAACAGTTCAGTAATTCAAGGTTTCTCCAGGCCTCTCGACTCTATATGGACTCTGACACACAGAGAAATAAAGGGGTCCCACAGTGAAGCTATTGATTCATGCTGAACATCTAGACAATAGCTCTGTCAATCAATGTTTCACCACTGCCAGCGGATGACCATTTAGGCTGTGAGGAGGAAAATGCACATTTTGCCAACTTCTTATTTGTCCTCAACTGAATATAAGCTACTTGGTTAAAAAAGAAAAAAAAAATCTGGTTGCATAATTTGTAAGGTGGATGATTGATATTGAATGTTCATTAATTTTTTGTTAAGTCTCTCTCCCAGCATTGAAGAAGGTTGTTTTGTCATTACCATCAGTAGCCTTTTGTGCACTGAATCTTATTACTATTTAATCTTGTTACATACAACAGCCGTTCAAAACAGACAACAATTTCCTGTCGGTCTTTTCCCACAGGAAGCTAATAAAATAATTCATAAGTCCATGTTTCATGCTAAATTGAGGTCAGGTTTTCTGTTTTCCTAATTTAAAGATTATCAAAATAAATGCATTTGCAGGTCTTTAAAAATAAAGTGTTTGCTGTACAAATCAAACTGACTTTCATATTCATTAAAAATTAATTACCATATCTCAAAATGTAATACATTGTTTTTTCATTTCCTCTTTTTTAATATGTCTAGCTGTAATTCTGTCTGATCAACTTGCTGCAAACTCTGCCCTGTTGATTTTTGTGTTATGGCATTCCTAAAATGTTTTTCTGTTTGAGTACTTCTAAACCTTGCTTATATCCTGGTTTTTTTTAGTGACAATGGCTAAAAGTGACATGTCATTTCGAACATCTATTTTTGTAGAGATGTATAACTGCTGGTATCCAAGTTGCTTGTGAAACTTTTTTTCCACATTTTCCTTCCTCTCAACGTTCCAGTAATTTGCTTGCATACAGCACTTTGGAACCAACCGTTTCTATTATCTATTATCTTTTTGTGGCATGACTGTTGAACGCCTTCAACAGTCAGCAGTTGTTGTTTTTTTTTGATAATGTAGCAGTTAGCGTTGGAAACCTTTATTTTATTTGTATTATTTTTATCTTTGGAGAAACATAATTTAATGTGTTCTTTCCCTGTAAGTCATAATTCAACAACTTGAACAAATACATTTCTGAAATATCACTTTGTGTCTCAATGAAAACTGCTTTTTAAGCTGAAAATACTGCAATAAAGCTTTCAATGATAATCAGATTTTTTTTTTTTAGATACATCTGTATGAAACAGTTTTTTTTTGCTCTGAAACCAAGTTTATTCATCATATTCATTTCTGTTCCAGGTGGCACCAGAGACATCGGGTCGGCATTGACCAGGATGTGCATGAGGCATCGCAGCATAGAGGCGAAACTCAAACAGTTCTCCATGTAAGGAAAATTACACGCTGAAATGTTGTTCTTTTGGAACACATATTGCTCTTTGGCCAAAGTTATTCTCCAAAAAATGTTGACTTGCTGCTTCTCCTGGCCTTTTGTGTTTTAATGTTTTGGGTGTGTGGGTGACCGTGACCCTTGTTGTGGAATGCTGAGAAAAAGTCTATTTACTTGGACTCATACGCATCTATAATGTCAAAGGAAAGATGGACACAGCACAGCTTTCTGCCTTGCCCCCTCCCGTTACCACACACATCCCAGACAAGAGGCTCTTTAATTTCACTTGGCATTTCTGTAGAGATTCCATTTGGATCTCCATAGCAGGGGCCATACACGTGGGGGCTGCCATCAACAACCACCCACTGACACACACTTTGTGGAGATGTCTACAAGACGGAAGACTGAAGTCTAATTTTAGCTCGACTTGCTAAGGTTGCAGCTGTCCGCATTTCACACACTTTACAAATGTGTCTAGGAAGACGTTCATGCTTGGGTAATGATTGACAGACATAAATGCACAAGCTTAGTACTTCCCCCTGTGTCGCACAATCAGACACTTGCAGACTCTTTTCTCACAGTCTGTTTTTTCTCCCTCCCGGTTTGTCTTTCTGTCAATGATTGACGTGAGATTACATGCCACATAAATAAAGTAGACTTTATGTTTGTGCATTTTTCAAGCTTGACAGTCTGCTTTCACTTAAATTGGATGATAAATATATTGCTGTCGTACATATGTATTTTATTTACATTTTGGTAAAGGACATCAGACAGTTGTAAATAATTGGGAAGTGGAGGAAAAATGTTAAATGGTTTTCAAAGGTCAACTTTTCTTTGCAAAAATAGCTGGAGACCTTGGAGGCTTTCACAAAACAGCTGCATCAACACTGAGACAAAATGTTACACAGGTGAACTTTATTTGATGACTGGATTGTATTTAGGGGGGTAGGAATAAAGGGGGCAGAACGCAAAAGTGTGTCTTTGCATGAACACTTTTTGAGGTATGTGGGGGAAAAAGTGGATGATCTGGTTTGGCCTTTGTTCTTTATGACACAGCTCTGTTTCGCAAGAGCTTGTTGCTTTAATACGAGTACATGGCATTCTCTTCCAAATAGACATCCGAAGGGCAGAAATGTAATAAAAAAATCAAGGGGTTCATTTGCATGTAAATTTAAGTAGTCTGTCTGAACTCAGATTAAAAGTGAGAAACCTGCCATTTCACAGGTGCTTTCTGGAGGGTCTGATTAACCCTCTGCAGGAACAGATGGAGGAGTGGAAAAGAGGTGTCAACACTTTAGACAAAGACCATGCAAAAGGTGAGGTGAACTTGTGTAATTGCACAAACTCATTCTCAAAGTAAATTGTTGCCAGTTTTATCACTTCAGTTCACAATTTACATGCATCTACTTGTTCTCTGCTCTTACACAAAATATCTTGTCATTTAAATTGTGTTAAATGTTCAATAAAGCAGTTGATTGACCTCTGTTAATTGGTCTGTTTGTAATAGAGTACAAACGAGCTCGACAGGAAATCAAGAAGAAGTCCTCGGACACGTTAAAACTTCAAAAAAAAGCAAAGAAAGGTGAGAAAAAGCTTTTTGTGAAGCCATTTGCATTTGACGTGGTAGTCCATGTGTGCCTTGTCATACATCTTGTCAAATCAACAAGTTAAATGCTTTTTAGTCGTGGATGATTTATTATCAAGCCTGGAAACAAAAAGTAGTTCAACAGCAGGTAAGTTTATTGAAACGAAGCTGCTGTTTTTCCCCTAGGCGGTATATTGTTGTTAGCCTAGCCAGACCTGACGCTTGTTTTTCCATTGACCTCTTAGTGAATTTGTCTTCTTTAAACATTTAGCCTGGTAGCTGTTGTGAAGTAGCTTTCAAGAGGTCACAAGGGAAAAAGCTGTAACATAGATGAGTGGGACACACTCATCTATGTGTGTCTCACTGGTTATTTTTTGAGACTTATGATTGTAATTAGATACATCTATTTCAATGTAACAGCTTGTGAATGTAAAATCTGATGACAAGAATTTAGAACATACCAAGAAAATTGTGCTGAAAAATAATCTGTTGATCTATTTCGTCTATTTTAATAGGAAATATGTATAAATTCCGGTTCAGTTCTCCGTTTAGCAGCATGTGTATTGAACAAGTGTTTTCCTACTGAATAAGTTGTGCAGCTCTAGTAAGGCTGAACATTGCCTTACTTGGTAAACACTGTGAGAGGGCAGTACAGTCCTCTTGGCTCAGGTTATACATACTTGCTCACCTAAATGGAAAATAGTGCTGTACATAAAAATACATTTGGCTGGCTATCGTTGTGGCATGTTTATAGATTTGCATTGGTTTTCATATTTAATTTTTTATTTTTTTTTCCAGACATGTTAGCTACCTTAAGTAAAGCAAAGAGGGGAACTCATTTCTGTTTTTGCATTCCCATCTTTTGAAGTGTAGATGAATGAGCCTGTCAGAATAGCACCAAGTACTGCATCATTGCAGGACTATTGATTTGCTAAAGACAATGCAAATTATTTAATATCTGTTTTGATAGCATCTGAGAATATGCTATCAAAACAGATAGCATATTCTATCTGTTTATCTGTGATGGCTTTTACGTTACACTTTTCGTTACAGTCATTTTCTCATATTTGAATCCTTAAACAAGGTTTTAGACATTCATAGGCACACATTGATTAGTGTTTAGCTGGCAGTTTCTCAGTTCATGTGGATCTTTTTCTCTCCCTGTTACATGGTTGATATTCTTCTCTTAATGCTGCACTGCAGCAGACAATCATGGTAAGTCACTTTATAGATAATATTTAAGTAGTTGCTTATTCTACAATTTATTAAGTGTCTCGGTTTTATTGGTAAATGACTAATGTAGGCCTTACTTTATTTTCTGTCATGCATTCTTGTTTTTTTTTTGTTTTTTTTATACAAGCTGTAACTACTCGTTAGAGACTCTAGCAACACATTTGTCCTATTTAGAGTGTCGATCTTTTTAGTGTAGAGTGTAGTGTAGATTATAGAAACGATAATTAAGGATTTGGCCTTCTTTTCATCTTTCACTGATCCACTTTTTTGTGCCATCCCATTCATTACTTTTAGTTTGGATTAAGTTGCCTTTTCTTTTTAAGAACCTGAAAAAGTGTGATTAAAAAAGAGAAAACCTTGACTTTCAGAAATATGTTCTACACAAATTGTTTATCCAGCTGAGAGCCACATAAGTTACATAATACTTAAACACATCTGTACTTATGGTAACACTGACATTAACCAATAAAAAATATATTTCACTCATAGCCTTTGAAGCATTTGCAGTGTATTTTGTTAAAAATGTTAGAGGAATTCCCCCATCTGCCCAAACCTCTGCTACATTGTTAAATACACAGGGTTCCAAGTCTGGAAAAGAATGGAATTTGAGTTATGCGTTATTTAGATCTGAATGGGAAAAGAAAATGGAGTATGAAAGATTTTTTTTTGTATGTCCTTACTACTCATTATCCCACTGACTCAAAGTTTTGTCTATTCACCCACCACCACTCATCCACACATCCATCTGCTTGCTCACTGTAGATTGTCCATCCATTTACCATTTTCCCAGCCTTAATCCATTAGTCTACCAAGGTTGAAAATTTAAAGCCTGACAACTCCAGAAGTATTTGTAGATTGACAGAAAACCTTGGTAAAATTTAAATATTTTGAATGGATTTTAAGAAATTTGAGTCTGAAAAAATACGGGACATTGACATGTAAACTTGTTTAGGCATCCTGAATAGATCTTAAATGAAATGCAGACTAGTAGAAGCTTGCAGCTCTCAGGGCTCAGTAAGCTTTTACAAACCTTCTTGGCTTTGTTAAAGCTGACATAATCTTTGACTTGGTATGCTCAATCTGATTAACCTTCATGTCCAAGCTTCACAGCTGTCAAGAGCTTGAACTCCGGCTTTTGACTAAACACAACACAAGACTACATACTTTCTCTTCTCATTAGCTTTCCACTACCACTCAGAGGTGACCACTATGTTTCATCTCACAGAGCGCTTAACTGGGCCACTATAAAATCATCAATCTACTAAATTTTTAATAATCAGGTTATTCAACTGTCAGAGAACATTAGAAATTCTCTGTAATGTTTTCCTGTTACCTAATTTGCCTCATTGATCTCAGTAGATAAATACATGCACTATATTTTATCTAACTTTTAGCTGTAATAGTTTACATTCTCATAAAAAATACCACACCATTCACCATCTTCTAGTTGGTTACCCAAGATCTGATGTTTTCTTATCTGTCTCATGAGAGTGTTTTTCTGACCCAAAAGCCCAGCAGCACTCAGAAAAAGTCTAAAATTACAACCTAATTTAATTGTTGACCATGTGAAAGCTGGAGCAGTTAATCCCATTTGTGTATGAGGGACAGTTCAACCGTTCTAGTCAGATAAGTTGAAGCTGGTAAAGACGGCTAAGATTTAGTCAAACTCCTAAATGCTTGAATTGTTTTTATATTTTGACTGACTTTTTGCTAATTGTTTGTGGAGCTTACTACGTATTTGTCTTATCATTGTGGACCAGTTTCCATATCATTAGCTTTCTGGTTTGTCCATTTCAAGCCGCCTCATTTAAAGTAAACAATCTTGATAATTGGTCACCTTTTATTGTGATAAAATAATGTAAACATGTTTTTCGGTGCTATATTTTAAAGACTAGCAGGTTGTTTTGAAGTTGTGGATCTTTTAAAGTCAAATATTCTAATTGTGCCCTTAAGATCCGTATTATGGATTACAAGCTTGTATTTTATGGTGAAATGACGGAAACTTTCTAATCTTCAGTCTAGCTTGGTGGATAATAGTCCAAAGCAAATCCAAGTCAATTCGTCCCTTTGCTATACCCATATTTTGGCCTTTCATTTAGGAATAATTAATAATAATAATGAAAAAAAGTTAAAGTCCCAGATGTAATTTATTTAGGGAAATGTTATTTTCTAAAATTATAAAATCACATCCTATTTCTATTGATTGTAGTTCTCATCAGTACGTATTCTGATCATCTGACTCCAATGACATATGACCATTGGTAACTTATGATCAAACCAATATAATTCTGATTAACCTCAAGCTTTTGGGTAAGATTTATTGGCGTCACTTTGTTGTAGTTCTTTACAGTAGACTAGAATCAGATTATAGAAAACAACTGAAAATCAAAGCAGGTATGAAATGTTCCCAGTTTGTTTACATATTGACCCAATGTGGGCATAGAATGTCCAGTGATAGCTTCTTTACATACCTAAAAAGACCAGGTACAAAACAACCAATTTAGCTATGTCCTTGCATGTTGGTAGATTATTACAGATTTTGATGTAATAAGATGAAACTTTCCCAGGCTGCTCGAGGACTGAATGGAATAAAGAAAATATTTTTTTCCATTTCCATTTTTTATTTTTTCGAGGCAAAAACACAATTGCTGCTGTTTGAGTTATGAGAAGAAATGTCAACTTTAAGGTGGAAGAGTTGCTTTCTGTCATTTTGTCCTCAACTTTACATGAACTTTATAGCTAAGCCTACTTTTAGTCAGAGCATATGTGTTGTACGTGCATATAAAAAGTATTTTTAAAGTGGTTAATTTGCTTTCTGTAGTTTCAGCTGTTGGATATTTTACTTTATAGATCCACATTACAGATGGCCTTCACATTGCATTACAATAATGATAGAGGAGCTGTTTATAATTACTGATTACAAGAGTATTTGAGATGTCAAACCAACTTATAAATAATGTCCAAGGCAACGGGATGGAAAAAGATTTTGCCTGTAGGGACAGCAGTAATGAGGTAGGCCCTGCTGTGGAAAACAGACTAATGAGTGAGGCCTGTTCTGATTCAGTCATACCGTTGCACAATATAATTTGTTCGCCTGTCTGGTCAAAATTTCCCTTTGGATCAATACAAGACCGAAAAACATGCTGAAGGTTGGACTTTGTAGTTAAGCTACATTTAATTTATTGCCCCATAGACCACTACTATTTAAGATGATTGCATAACTCACATTAGCATTAAAATCACTGCTTGGATTGAGGTCTGGATGCTATACATTTCATTATAACAACATTATAACAGTTCTTGTAGTCATGTTGCAAACTAGAGTTGATTTATGGAGATAGAAAATTACATAGAAGACTCCTACAGTGCTGTGAAAAAGTATTTGCCTTCTCAAGGGCAAATACTGTTCTCTTCTTTTCTCTTGTCAGATAGTGTTTGCTTGTTTAAGATCAAACAAATATTTGATGTCAGAAAAAAGATAGTCTAAGCATATCCTTTTGTGTTATTTAATTTATTAATGGACAATAGGACAACTAAAACAAACATGGCAGCTTGTGGTAAGAGCAGTGTAATTATCACCTAAAGATATTACTTGGTTGACCTTCATTATCTTAGTCGGATTTAGGTTCAGACTTTGACTTCTTAAAAACAATTTTTGGTGGACCTGTTGCTGTGCTTTGGATTATTGTCCTTCTGCTCTGACCACACAGAGCTTTTTAACACAATATTGACTGTAATTTTTATTTCTCCTTGAATTTCTTTAATTCAAAGCATCATGTGTAGCCAACTTCATGTTGTCACGACTTCATTTTGTCAGACAAGTTTTATTTAAGTAATTTCTTGATTCTACATGACTGTCAGTCATGTAGAAATTTTACACCTATCAATCATAGGTGTAAATGTTTTTCAAGTGTAAACTTTTTCACATATGAGCATATAGGTTAGGATATCTTGGGGCATGAATCTAGTATCAAAATCTGCTTAATTTGAAACATTTGTGGCAAATACAGACAGAAGGAATCTGTAAGGGAACAAGCATTGAACATTGTACGTTTTATGGTGCATAAACCCCACTTTATGCACCACTTACATGTCATATGCAGGAAATTACAACAAATGTCAATGAAAGGCAGCAATTTATCTCAGCCCAGACATATGAGCAGACAGAGACCACAGACCTTGATGTATTAAAGTCAAAACATGTTTTTGTGTAACTGTATCTTTAGTGGTTAGATAATTCCTTAGAGATCCACAGTGCATCATACGGTCACAGGCAGTCGCCAACCTTCCTGCCTCCTTCAAGAACTCAAGAGGGCCTGATTTGGCTTCAGGGCATCCTGTCTTTAAACCATGCACACAAACACACTCACAAATCCTAGACGCTTTTTTATTTAGACTCACAGCAAGACATGCAAGGCTGCACGTCAAGATAACCTTGGAATTATAATGTCCTACTCTGGATTTGCATATTTATACTGAAACTCACACAGACAGCCGGAGGGCCAGATGGTGTTATTGGTACTTTGCTCTTTTGTTGTGATAAAAAGTCTTTAGTTGTTTTTGTTTTTTTTGTTTTGTTTTTTTACATTTTCAGAAATTTCAGTGTATGAAAGAGGAAGGTAAAAATGTCTAAAATGACTCCAGCCTTTGAGTATATTGTAGTAATAGCCTACAGACAACCGATTAGTGTGAAGAAGATAACCTTTGGCCCTCCTTGAACAAGAGCCAGGAAGTGCTTCGGTAAGAAGAGGTGCTCTTCATGCTGAGGTGATGCCCAAAAAAGTGGGACATTTTACATAGCATTGACATGCCACAAAGAAATCTTCACTAACTTCCTTCTTATGTGCAAAATCATATTGTTTTCCATATTCAGTGCATGTTATTGAATGATAAGTAGTGATGTATTTGTTTTCCTGGTCCCATGCCTTATGTAATGACTAATGCAGTTTTGTGCATTTGTATTCTGTTTGCTTGTGAAGGCCGTGGCGATTTCCAGCCCCAGTTGAACAGTGCCATGCAGGATGTGAGTGATAAATACATCCTTCTGGAAGAAACAGAGAAGCAAGCTTTGAGGAAGGCTCTCATTGAGGAGAGACAAAGATTTTGCTGTTTTGTAGCCTTGCTGCAGCCTGTAGTGGTGAGTAAAAAAGAGGCAAACTCTTGTTTTGCTTACCATAACTGTACTATGACCTGATAAAATACGATCTGTTTATGGGTTTCTGCTTTGCATGTGCTTGATGCTTTTAGGATGAGGAGATATCCATGTTGGCAGAGGTTACCCATCTCCAGACCATCTCTGAGGACCTCAAGGCCCTGACCTCTGACCCACATAAGCTTCCTCCTGCTAGTGAACAGGTTTGGGGGTTAAAAAAAAAAAGCCTAATATCCTGAAATCGTGTCATCTTTACTCTTTGTTTTGCACTTGTTTACAGTCAGGTAAAAAATAAGTTTGTAAAATTAGCTATTTCTGTTAATATTAATAATTCATGATTACTTTTAGGTGATCTCAGACCTGAAGGGCTCAGACTATGGCTGGTCATATCAAACACCACCTTCTTCCCCGAGTACTACTATGTCCAGGAAATCTAGCATGTGCAGGTATGTTTATGCAGTTTTGACCTTCATGTTTTAGAAGAAGTAGAGTACAATTTAACCTCCTGCATCCAAGAAACATTAGTACAGAAATATGAGATGGTCAAAAATACTTCATTTTCTGTAAGAGGAAGCTCAGTACATCTGTCAAGTGTACATTTACCTCATGCGTTGCATTTCTCTAAAAGCCTGAAAATCTTTTTATCCAAATCAGAAATGATGAAGGCATTAAAACTGATAGTTTCCCAAACCATGGCTGACACCTAGTGGCCAGGATGAGCTGGGGAAAAAGTCTGATTATTTTGTTGCACTCTTATTGATCACTCAATAAGAATAACACCAATACTATGCAGAATGACTTGGGGGAGGGGGAGTTAGCTGTTCAGACTATGTCTTCTCCTCGCTGTCCTTTGCTTTCTTTAATAGTTTTTGTACAACTGCTCTGGTTTAAAGTCAGAAATCTACTGTCCGAGTTCCTGTTTTCACTTTTTATCTATCCTGTTGTTCTTGGACAATCAATTCTTGGGTTGTGAGTGAATTTTAATTCTAGATATATTTTCTATTTATGCTTATTTGAATATAAAATCAAAAAGAATACCACATGTATCAAAGGGATGTTGTGCTATTAATTCCCATTTTTCAAAAAACAGGAGCAGCATAAGTGAGTTCAAGTAACAAAGCAACAATATTATTTTTTTTTTGTATTTCTTTCAGTTTTTTTAAAGAATACTTGTAGGTAGTCAATGTCATGCGTATTTTGTAGATGTTATACTTGTTTCAACGACTGGAGGAAGCTTTTTCACTTTTTATTATTGACAGTAATGTGTGTAATCTAAATTGAAATAATAAGTAGTCCTTGAATTTGTTCAGCATCTGAGTATTTTGTGTGTTTTGATAAAAGTCTACCCTGTGTATTCATTATGATTTTTTAGATGGGTTTGTTTGGATTGGCTTCGGTCACTGCTTGCTGCATCATTTTGTGCCGTGTTAATTGTTTCTCACCCTGTCTCCTCCACATTCCCCGTTATCCTCTGCCTTTCATCTCTTCCCTGTTTCCCCTCTTGTCCCCCCTCCACTCGACCCTTCCTCCTAAACCCGTGGCTTCTGGTGAACTTGACTGTCTTTAACTCTCCTTGGCGCTGCTAAACTTCTCCCACTGGTCCTCCCTTTGTACCATCCTCCTTCCCCTTTCACAGTAGTCTGAACAGCGTTAACAGTAGTGACTCCAGGGGTTCCAGTGGCTCTCACTCTCACTCTCCTTCCTCCTCTTCTTCCTCCTCCTCCTCGCATCACCTCTTTCACCATCATCACCCCTGCCATCGATACCGCAGCTCCACGTTACCCCTGCAGGCCCCGGTTCGGCTCTCTAGCATCTCTTCCCACGACTCTGGCTTCATTTCTTCATCGCAGGACCAAAATGCATCATCCAAATCCTCTTCACCGATGCCAGCTGAAACAAAGGTAAGATGGGGACAAAAAAAGTGATACCCATATTTATTCATATATTCAATCCAGCTCCCTACTGAGAGTCAGTCTCCTTTAGACATACAGTTGTCTGGCCGTGGTAAGTATGTGAAGTCATTTCAGTGCTATTATTGTATCATAAATGTACACAAAGTTAGTTTGCTTCCTTTCTAGCCCAGGGTAAAACGGGTCAGAACCATCCTGCTATGAAAAAAAAATCCACCACTGTGACAGACTGTGGTTTGGCTAAACTTAAAACCCTCAGAATACGCTCAGTTTTATTTTTTATTAAATGAATCATAGTTAAATTATATGCTGCTGTGTTGCCTATATGTTTTACATACATTAGGAGTATGTCTATATCGCCTCAGTCTGACTCTCTGACAAAGGTTGTGAGATAATAACGTGTGAGTCAGTCCAGGGGATTGTCTGTGCGGGCTTTGAGGCTTGCGATCGACCGTGGGAGCAGTTGCATTAATCGACGTTATCCTGCTCGCCAGCAACCAGAGCTCCTCAGCCCAGAACACATCGGTTTAGTTGGACTCCAAATTTTTATGATCCGCTAAAGGTGGTTTGGCAACTCAATGCCTGACCCACATACACTACAGGCCTGGGAATCGGCCTGTAGTGTATGTGTTTTTTGTTTTTGCTCACAGTGGGTTACAGTATCTGACGCTTAAAAGCGGCTTTAACTTTTTGAAGGGTTTTAACTGAGCTTCTTTTTAACAAGGCTGATACTTAACATTCTGCTCTTAATGGCCTTGCATCTAATGCTGATATACTGTAACTCTTCTCCTAGTGCACTGTTCCCTGGTGCTTTTCCTTACTAATTTGTGGAGAAGTTCCTACAGCTGCCAAACAGTTTGCCTGTGCTTCTAGCTGTCAGTATGTCTTTGCTTTAATTCTTTCTCCTCCATCCATGCCTCTTTCTCTCTCCCACCTCATCATTCCACTTCCTTCCTGCTGCTCCCTGTCCTCTCTGTCACAGCCTTGTCCCAGTTCCAGCTCCTCTGAGACGTCAGAGACTGGGCAGCTTCGCGGTGACTGCAGCACTGCCTGCTCTCTTACCGCTGCTACACTTCAGCATGCCACTGACAAGGTGAAAAGCTTTTTCTGTATAATGAACCACAGACCTTCATACGCCAGATATCCGCTTCGGTTCAGTGTAGGAAGGTTGAGGAAACTGAAGAGGCTTGCAAAAGGATTAATATCACCTGGTTAAAACCACAAACATCTGCATACTGTATTTGGTTGAAAATGTATGCTTTAGATCAATGCAAAGTGGGTGATATTTCAGTTAAAGATGACATGATTGTCTTTTTTTTTTTTTTTTTACAAATAATCTATATATTTATATTCAGCACCTTTTTGTACAATCACAGCTGCAACTTTTTTTGTGTATGTCTCTACCAGCTTTGCTTGTAAAGACGCTTTAATAAAACTTTGCTGATATATTTACTCAGCCCAGTCAGATACTAGATCAAATAGAGAGCATCTGTGGGGTCTTGCCACAGATTGTCAACTAGATCTGTATTTTACACATGAACAGGAATATGTTTCATCTCAACCTTCCATTTTCCATTCCCCTTCATTCATGGCAGAAAAATGCAATTGACACTTAGTATGGCTTTTTTAGATAACAGGTTTTCTTACTAAATTATTAATTCAAATTATAAAATAAAATGGATTGAAGTTTGCAGTTTTAATATAGTCAATTGTGAGAAAAGGGTATGAATACTTTGGAACAATCCAACCAAACAGCACTGCCATCTGTCCATCATTTTTTCCAGTTTTTATTCAGTTCAGCATTCAGACCGTCACCTATACTGGTGTTGGTTAATCAACATGGATTTTGATCTTATTTTGCTTTCATTTATTTATCCTCAGTTATTTCTGTTTTTTTTATTATTATTATTTGATCACCATTTCATTTATTGATCCCATTGCTTCTTTTCCTTTTGTTTGCTTCTGTTGCCATTGGTCTGTCCTTCCATCAACACCAGTTGTCCAATGGCTTTGACCACTACAGCCCAGCCAGTCCCTCCTACCTGCATAGCAATGGGGGGAGCTTGGGCTCAGCTCCAGGCACGTCCTTCCCATTCTTCCCACCATCCTCCCCCTCTCCCTCCACCTCATGCCCCACTCGTTCCTGGTCACGCCCTGCCTCAGCCTTGCTGCCGGACTATCCCAACTACTGCACGTTGGGGTCCCCGATGGTACCTTCATCAAAAGTCCCCAGCTGGAAGGTTGGTCATCACCTCAATCTTGATGAGCAACACATTTCCACTCTCCTTGTGTGCAGTTTGTTCATTGCACAAGTTTGCTCGACAATTTTAGAATTCATTTCTTATTTTTACTTTCAAGCTTAAATCAGAAGAGAATATTTTTAAGACTTTAAAACATCAGAGAAATGTGGAAAATCATTATTAAACAATTTTGTCCACAGGACTGGGCAAAGCCAGGACCTTATGACCAGCCCATGGTCAACACACTGAGAAGGAGGAAAGACAAGGAAGCTTCGGCTGGGGTGGAGAATAATGGGAGCATAAATGGTGGCAACAGCCCCCCTTCAAGCCAAACATCGATCTCAGCGCCCCCTCCTGCTCAGATACAAACACCAAGCCAGCAGGCAGAGAAGAACAGGATCATGAAGGTCAGTTTCTGTCTCCTCTGATTTTGCTGTGAAAGAGTGTTTCTTCTAAAGATCTCTTAATTTTGTTAACAAATTTTAATATCAAATAGATGTAAAGTGAGTAAAAACTAAATGTTGTTTTTAAATAATGATTCTATTTTTAAGGGGAAAAAAATATCCACACCAGCCAGTCCCTCCTGGCTGCAAGAGAGCTGGGATACTCTTCAATGCTAACTGCCTTTACATTGAAGAGTATCCCAGTTAGCCCAATAACAGATTGATCCACCCTCAGCAACTAGTGTCAAGGTTTTGCGTTAACTAGCAATCAATTAAAACTTTGGAACCAGTTTTAGACTGATTAATGTTAATGAATTTGTTTCTCATCTGTTTTTGGATTTCATTTGATTATGGTCATTAGGCCTACTTCATGTTGTGAGGAAGGTTATCTTTAAGTTGTTTCTTAATTCTCCAGATCTGGCAGTAATCTTTCCTCGTTGACATTTAATTCAACTGTCAATAATCTGTAAACTGTTTTTTTGTTGGATATCATTTTGTAATGCAAGTTGTTTTTTTGTTTTTTTTGGGTTTTTTTAAATGACCAGAAAGACTTAAGTGGAAAATGAGGGGAAAAAGCTGATGAAATTTGTAAGGGGTCCCTTTTTTATTAGCATTTTTTATTAGATCCAGAAGAGCTTTCTTTGTATGTTTCCATTGAGCACATTTAGTAATGTCCTAAAACTGCAACCATATTTTTACAAAATTACTCAATGATTACCTTTAATGGTGATACGGTACTTATTTCTGTATATTGATTAATGCAATCCGTTAAGTGTGAGCGTACAACAAAATCAGCCTACAACGACCAATGTTGTTGCAGTAACGGCACATAAACAATGTGAATAGTCCTGCACTATTAATGTTCCCCGTTAATGACTTTAGTGGGTTGGACGTAATTATTTTAATGCTTTAATACACTGCTCTTGGCTGTATCAATTCAGTCTAACGTCTTGATTTTGACTTTCCCCTCACATGTTGATTTCATCTGTTTTTGTCAGGCTGATCTTGAGGCCCAAAATGAACTGGCCCTGGCCTTATCCAGGGGTCTGGAGCTGGACACCCAGAGGTCAAACAGAGACTCCATCCAGTGTTCCAGCGGCTACAGCACTCAGACCAACACACCCTGCTGCTCTGAAGACACCATACCATCACAAAGTAGTAAAGTTTATCCCGAATATCTATTTGGAGATTTTGTGTCATAATTCACTCTGTAGTAGTGTGACTTAACCTCCTCATATTTACCCATGACAGTTTCAGATTACGACTACTTTTCCATGGCTGGAGACCAGGAGCCTGAGCAGCAGCAACCACAGCAGCCGCCTGACTTCGACAAATCCTCCACGATCCCCAGAAACAGTGACATCGGCCAGTCCTACAGACGCATGTTCCAGACCAAACGGCCCGCCTCCACAGCCGGCATGCCCATTACACAGACCCCATATCCTGGACAGGGGACATACCATGGGGGAGCCTATCCCTCCACACCGGTCCACACAGGAACCTATCCATCTGCTCCCGCTGGCCAATACACTGCTACTTCTACGGGTACAAATAACTCTGAGGTTATCACAAATGTTCACTAGCATAGCTTTGGGTTTATACCTTTTATACCTTAACTTTTTCACATTATTTTCTTATTGCCACCACAAACTTAGGCATACATTTTGGGATTTAAGTGACAGACAAACACATGGCAAAATAACAAATAAAATTTCAGTACATTCATATCTTGTGCATTTTAAATAAAAATGAAAATAAAACTCAAACAGTTAGTGATAGAATCCACCAGAGTGTAACTTATTTTGAGTCATGGAAGCAGGTCAGATGTGATAGGAAGATGAATAGAGCTAAATAGAGGGAGGTCGTTAGACAGTGAGAGATTTAAAACCTCCAACAGGCAAAAGGTGGCTCAAAAAAAAAAAAAATTTACTCTGTGGGACAAATTGTACTCCACACCTTTCGGATTTTGATTTATTTTTGTTTGAAAAACATGTAGACCATCCTTTTTTCATGTTTTATTGTAAAATATCAATAAAATAAATTTTGTTTTCTATTGTGTATCTGTAACAAAGGTTGCTTCACGTTAAATCACAATTTTCTAGCAGCATTTATTATTTGCTTTGTATCATCATTACCTGCCAAGGATTCATCCCACCTCTGTAATCCTCCCTGCAGGTCATGGTCCAGTTATCGTCACCCCTGGAGTTGCCACAATCCGCCGCACCCCCTCCTCTAAACCCTGCGCCCGTCGCTCCGGCTCTGTGGGCGGAGGCCCCATTCCCATTCGTACTCCGGTCGTGCCAGTGAAAATCCCTACAGTGCCTGATATGTCAGGAACAGTTAACGGGAGCAGGAGTTCAGAGGAAATTGGAGGAGGAGAGGAAAGCTCATATTCCTCGACATTTGTAAGACCAGAAGAAGCTGGCACACTTCCTTTGACGTCCTGGAGCGGTCAGGCCTCCACTAACCCTCCCACCATTCCCCTGCCCAACCAGCTGGTCCAGCCGTACCAGGGGACTGGAGAGGAGGTGGACGAACAAGATGAAGGAAACATGCTTGTGGCTATCCGCAAGGGGGTCAAGCTCAAAAGAACCCTCACCAATGACCGTTCAGCTCCACGGATCGCCTGACGCCATCATCCAACTGCCAGCCTGGTGTCACAAGTATCTTGAGCTTTTATGATGGAAGTTTCAATTAAAAAATATTTGGGAATTTGGTCTAAAGCTTTAAAAGAAAGAGAAAGCTTTTTATGTTAGTAGGAGACACCTCTCGTACGAATTGTTCGCTTGTGAAAACATGTCACCTCAAAGACATTTAACCTCAATTTAGTGTAGATTTTTCTTTTTGGTTGATCTGTCAGATCCATCAGTTAAAGGCAGAATCGTTTGTATAACCAGGAGTGGACCAGAGAGCCCCCTTGTGGTTGTTTCTGTTTACTCTGAGTAGATTTATTCTTCATTGGCCATCAAACAGGAGCTCTAAACCAAAACACTTATTATTTCTGCTGGGTTGGGTCCATGTTGTGTGTCGTAACAGTGTGAAATATTAGGATGCGCTTCTGTGAATATTTTTCTGAAAAGAGAGCACAAATGACTTAGCTGACTTTTTCCTGTGGTAAAATAACCACTGTTCATGAAGAAAGATGGACACTAAGCTGTCTTCCAGCTTCCAGCTCAGAGGCATAAACACAGAGCCCCTCTTGGACCCGAATGGCCGACCCAGGAAGCCGTGGCAAAGTAGAGGAACTGACTTTGTGTTACCACATGTCCGCGTTGCTGCAGGCTACTTTGTAAAGTGTAAAGAGGTTATATAAATAGAAATTTGATCTTTTGTTTTCAAATCTTTGCTTGTTTTAATGTCTTTATAATTTGTAAATAATTTAGCACATCTCAATTGAGGATGAGCGTGATGGTTCAGAGTGGCAATTTTAGTTTCAAAACATCTAAAAAGGTTGTAATTATCATCAGCCTCCCCTGCATTAATATAAATTTTTGGTTAAACTCTCCTGCAGGTTTTTGATTTCTCATATCTTTTGGCTCTGCAGTCTACATACTGAGATTTATAGGATATATAAACACTAGGTTTATTATTTGACCCTCCACTATCATACCATAGTAACCAAGTGCAACAGTTTGAAAAATAAAAACAAGTGATATAAATTTTTAATGAGACAAACTATTTTTGATGTAAAGATTCTCAGTTAAAAGCTATAAAACATTTTTTCCCCATGTTTAACTTTTTTGTTTCCTTTTACTCTACTAACAAGGAAGTATTTCTGATTAACATTTCCATCTTTTGCAGTACCATCCTCTATGTACAGATATTGTTTCAGTCAAAAGGAGGAAATCAGATCAAAATGTATAATTCATAAAGTATAAATATAAGTAGCATTTTAGTTACTCTTTTTATCAGGACTCTGATAAGATTTTGGGGTATGAGATTAATCCTCGTATCGTAGCGTTAGACTATAAGCTAAGGAGGCTAGTTAGTGGCACCACGTCTGTAATTCATTTGCGTTTCAGTTCAAGCACTGTGTACTTCAAGATGTATGAAAGTGTAAATATTGCTTAGCGGTGGTCAGTCGAGGAACTCACACATTTTTAATTTATTTTCTTTTTCAGTGTTTTAATTCCATCTTGGTTCTCATCTTATTTCTATTTTTATACGTTCTAAAAATGATCAGAGTAAGAAGTTTGCTTGTCCGTTCCAGTGTGAGAAAGATATAAAACAGATGTACAAACATTACATATTAACGAGAGGCAAGCTGTTTAACTGAGTTCATTGGCAACAGTATTATAAGTTTTGTGTACAAAATAACTACATCTTCCTCTGTGTTCGTTAAAATGTCTGTATTGTTTTACTTTTTGCTTATACAGTTATTTTAGCATGACTGAAGAGATAGTGGACTAACAGAAATATCCATAAACTTGACAGCTGTTCCCTGAAGGCAATTTTATTTTATGACCTGGTCAATTTTTTCTGTCTAAATATCTCAAATATGCTATTAGCCTGTAATTCCCATATTCAAATTCTTAGCATAAATATATATTTCCAAATGCCAGTATATCCTATGAGTAAGAAGTTTATAATTTGTGAAATTTTAAACATTACAGTTTAATATGTGACATAGTTTAGTTTTTTGCTCATTTTCTCAGTGGAGAGTTGACCTCTCGCTGCCTGTCCCTGTATAGTTCAAGCTTTGAGGCTGTTTATTTTTCAGGATAAAGTGACACCTTTAGAAATATAATAAAAATAATCAACTTACTTTGGCTCAGTTGTTTTGCATGTTAATGTTTTTTTGTTTGAGTGGGTATCTCACACACACACAAATATATATATATATATAAGCATTATATGTAATGCCAGACAATCTTTGAACCGAGAACCATTTTATATTAGATTCGAGAGAAGACTATGTAATTTAAAACTGATATATTAGAAGTGGGCTCATGTTGCACATTTTGTTTGATCGATGTTTTTTCACACAGCTTTTATACATAAAATAAGAGTAACACTGAATGCAGCCTAAAGAACTTAAAGCACCACCGCCACACAAAGGAGAGGGACCAAACATTATGAAAAATAATCTTGTTATGCGTCACTGTGGCCACCAGAGGTCGCTCTTACAAAGGATTAATTACTAGCTCTCAACCAACGTCTACATGTTTTCATTTAAGATCTGTAAGCACGTTTACAATCAGCAAAATAGTTAATCAGACTCAGGAGGCTTTAGTTTTTCTTTTTTTAATGAATGAGAGCCTTCCTTCTGAAACATAATACCACGTGATATCTTTTTTCCTTTGGATGTGGGCTCAGGTCTGGTTAAACAATTGAAGTGCCTCACCTGGGTTATAGTATGGAAAGGATTGGGTGGACACACCCATTTGTGACACTGATTTACACTTGTAATGTCCAATATTTTCATCTTGACTGAGCTGTGAATAGTTACATAACAAGTTTTGGCACTTATTTTCATTGACAATATGAACCTTCCTAAAAAAAAAAAAAAAAGAATCACATGACGCCTTTTTATTTCAAACGTGACATTAAATTACCTATATAACTTGCACCGTTTACATAAATTTTACACATTCTTCAGCACAGCAGGCGTTGAATTTCTGACCCAATAAGTCCCCAAATGAGACGGTGATCAGAGGTGCGTACGTCTGACGGTGCCGTCAGAGTTACGCACGGAGGAAAGCGGCGCTGCCATTGGTCAACATTTTCGAGGTCGCTGCCCGCCGCTGCGCCCTCCCATCCGCCTCACTCCATCCTGCCAGCCAGAGGTTAGTCCGAAGAAACCGAAAATGTCATTTCTTTTACTGTTACACAAGTCGGTTTAATGTTTGCGGTTTCTGTGTCGCTGTGTGGAAACTCTTAGAGCGAGTGAAGCGCATGAACCGGAGCGGTTGCCGTGGTTTTTGGGCTTCTCCTGGCGGAGGTTGGAGGACGGGACAGCGGAGCATCGACTGAGGTGCGTCCCAGTAAGTCATGCTGCAGTTTGGTTTATGCAGCTTTTTTGTTTAGGAAGAGGGTTGAAAACTAAAAATACCGGTTCGTAAATAGTGTGTGGGGAATGTCAGATTCACACTTGGTTCTGAATTGACACGCGGATAGAGAAGCTGTGTTTTTCTGCCACCATTGTGCGGACGTTAGTTTGTAGCATAAATAATGAAATCATGGGTAATGTCACGTGGTTGAGAGAAATACAATTTTACTCTAATAACCGTGGGCTCTGTTGTCCGTCAGGACTCCGGGTTATTTCTCTGCCCTCATCCCTAAGATGCTTCCCTGCGTGCGGAGAGTCCTGCGGCCTGCCTTCTCCTTGACAGCCGGGAGAGGACTGTCCAGAGCCGGACACAGGAGCAGCGAACCATTCGCTGTAGTACCAGGCTCCCCGGGGAGGTTCGCCTCACAGCCTCCGCTCTCCGCGCTGGTGCAGCGATGCTACTTGGGCACACATCCCCTGAAGGAACCCGTGGAGCCCCTCAACTCACCCCGCGGAGCCAAGGACTTCATTTACAGCCTCCATCCGTCGGAACGCAGCTGTCTGCTGCGGGAGCTGCATAAGTTCGAGTCCATAGCCATTGCTCAGGGTAGGTAGTGTTTTACAGGGAAGCAGAAGGTACAATGTGTGACATTTCAACACCGTTAGTATGATAAAGTTCGCCCTTTAGGTTCGATCATTTGTGCTCTACCTGTGGACAGCTGTTAACAAATAGTGCGATTTCTGAAAATGTAATCCATGTTTTTGTTTGTGCGTGGATAAGTAAAAAAAAAAAAAAAAAATGGAGTAGCATTGATTCGGGTGAAATTTTCTATCTGCATCTCTTGAAGACAAAAATACTTGCTTGTAAAATATTATATTTTCAACATATTTAAAAAAATAAATAAATCCAATTAATATGATGCATGACGATGACTCAAGCTTGTCCTTTTCCTTAATCTGTCTGATAGATGCACTTCTTTAAATGTGTAAATGCATGAGCTCTTGCAATTGCCAGTCCAGCAGGGGTTGAAACTGTTAAGAGCTAACTCTGGTTACCTCTGTGATTCACACTATTTAATTTGAACTGAGATTAACTGCAGTTTTAAATCCCAGCAGGGAGAAGTAAATTAGGTGTTTTATTAAAATGGTTATTATAATCTCTTAAAGGATAATTGAGGTCTGAATGGCCTTCAGCTGTGGGCAGATTCTGGTCAAATTCCTAAAAATAAGAAATGGTTAATCTTTAAATGCAGCTCTGAAGCTGACCGTAGCTTTTTTTTCAGAGCCAATTCTCATAAATGTTATATTATCTATAGATGAGGAGCTAAAAAAATTAATATAAGAACCTGGAGTCCGTGTGGCTGAATTCTGACGGCCTTATTTAACCCGTGATCATATATTATCAATTTTGGACTGATTGCAGTCTGTTTGATGTATTATATTCTGTTTACAGCAGGTATAAATGCACTAACCTCTCTTACACTCGTGCTTCTTTTTATAAATCTGCAATGCTTATTATATGGTAAGACAGCTTGGAGGGCAGTGCTTCTAGACTTTCTGATCTGTGTTGTGCAGGATAAATGATTAGTAGCTGGCACTGTCTTAGGACATGTGGGCGTCCTTCCCTTTTGTTTTGATTTGTGCCTTCATGATGCAGCAATTTTTACAGTTTGTTTTGTTGGGAGTCTAGAGTACCTGTAAGTATTAATGTCAGGTTTAAAGTGGACTGGTGAAGTGGGCTCAAGCAACCCAGAGATATCTGCTGAAAAAGATTAAAAAAAATGTTTTTTTCTCCAAAGCTGTAGCCTCAAGGTAACTGACAGGAAATGTTAATAATTATTTAATTTTTAATTTTATCTTTCTTGTTGTCGCTGATATTTGCAATTTTCTAGCAAAAACTCTTTTTTTATTTAATCAGCAATTTAATCTGATGTTTATGTTTCCATTACTTGATAAAGCTTTGCAAATTTTGGCATTTCATATATCTTTATTCAGGGCTCTGGTCCTTTTGCACAAAAATGTTGAGGCTCAAATGCTGTTGCTTGTAGGTAGCGTTTAGTGAATTGTACAATGTACTCAGTGTGGAGGCATTACTGCATCTCTGTGTAACGTAAGAATGCAATTATGGGAGCATGAGAAATGCATCAGAACAGAGGATCTCCTACATGCAGAGAGAAAGTAGTCAATCAATAAGGAGGGGAATGCATCGGGAAAAACAGTTAAGTGATGATAAAGAGGCTTTACAGCTTCTGTTCTGACCCAAACTGTTCACACTCTTTCCCACTGGGGATAAAACACGGCGTCTGTGCTTTACCATACTTATTTATTAACAGGCTTTAGTCAAGAAATTGACCCAACTGTAGCAGACCAGCTCAGGAATAATTTAACTAATTTTTTAAAAACTACTCCCAGGCGGAGGAAGAGAAGACATGGCGATCTTGTGTGTTTTTTGGAGACTAATCAGTGAACTGGATGGTTAAGAAGTTGGATAAAGTAGAAGATGATTAGCAACAAGGTGGTTGGGGACCCAAACAAGCTGGTGGGCACTTAAGGTGGCCTAAACAGGAAATCTTTTCAGTAGTTCCCAAGATGACAGGAAATACAGGATTCAGCTGTGAAATTTGAGATAAGAATGTGTGTTGGCCTTATCTGTGGTCTTGGCTGCAACCCTTTCTGATGAAACGGGTCAGAAGAACAGGAGTAACGGCAGTGCCCTGCATTTTTTAACATTTTGCTTTCCAAAAAAAGGTAATAAATACAGAGATACAAACAGGAGATTTAATGTATATGTAATATTGGAAACAACTAAATACAAAATGAGCATCATTACTTTTCGGTATTTTATTTCAGCAAATAACAAAAATAAAGCGAAGATTTCATATAGATCCATTTCACAAACAATGCTGGGTTAGTATTGAAAAGTTGTCTTATTTAGTTATCTTATTTCAGTAGATTAACTCACAAAGTGAAACATGTTATATAAAATAATTACACACAGTGATGTTTTCAAGCCTTTATTTCTGTTTACTGTGAGCAACACCACTGTGAACCGGCCAGAGTCTTGTATATGCTTTGCTTCCATGCTGTGGTTAATCCCTTAAAAACCATTTGATACTATGCTTTTCCTTCCACTTAACCTTATATTATGTTTGGACACAACTCTTTGTGAATAGTCACTGAGGTGGCAACATGCAGAGCACATTTCCTGTCCTCCTCTTTCACCTTTTAGCCTTCCCCGCTGGGAATTCGCTGACGTCCTCACCTTCATGCTATAAAGACTCTGCGGGATTCTCTTACCTGCTATGTATACAGGCTACAGACAAGCTGAATCAGTGATTGCTGGGCCGGGTGACTCGCTGTGGCTGCTGTATTGGCAGAAAGATGGATTCTTTTTCTTGACAAACTTATCAGCATCCAGCGGCTGCAGGAGACTCGATGCCTAACCTTTATATATTAGCTTAGATACCTGCACATAGCGGAAGCTTGTTGACATTACTCAGTATATGACAGTGAATTCATGCAGTGTGCTATGGGGGAGTCATGATGATGGTGGGCAAATTTGAGTGTGTTCTGTTCAAATCAATAGTTATAAATTGAAGTGACATTTTACAATCAATTTTGCAGAAATTGGATCAGTCAGTTTTCCTCCAACACCTCTGACATGTGAGCTGGAGTTTTAAGACTGAAAAGTAGACTTTTTCAAGTGCAGTGAATGCATCATAACAAAGAACTCCCACCATTTTAGGTCTTTAAATGCATCAACCAACAACATACACATGGATGCACTTTTTAGTTCAATACAAATCTCATAAAGTTTTGGGACATATGCGTTATGGCAGAAATGGGGACTATCTGGTAATTTCTACATTTTTATTTTGAGACAAAAGCACCATCTCAATCAAACCATCTGCAGTATTTTTTTCTATTTTATGTTTTACATTTCTTAAGAAACAAAATCAGGACTATCAGATTTAATCTCAGAGAAATCCAAGTTGTAAAACCTGCATGCAACTGTATTATTTAATTATTTCATTAGTTAAATAAACCTTCACTATTTTTCTTTATTTTAAATATTGCATTTTAATATGGCTATGTTGGAAAGACTGAGCTTTTTACTTTTCACTGAAATAAACTGGTATTTCATACGTTCCACTCCTCATAAATCTTCCCTGAACCCAGAGGCTTTTGAGGACTGTAGATTGGTTCATTGGGGAAAAGAAAGGCCAGAAAAAAGGCTATTCGTGTTAAAGGTCACATAGATAGAGGTGGTGGCATTTAGACTGTCAGGGGTTTGCACTTTGAATTATTTACCTTTTGCAGACAAAATTTAACCCAATAGTTGCAGAAGATGCTGATCCTCAGACTGTTTTGATTGCAGGCCATCAATCAATTTATATAAACTTACTTGGTTTATTTTTATTCTTTGTACATATTTGTCCAACATCAAGATGGGTAAATGGGAACAAAAGTTGAGCTTTAAAATATTTGTCAAAGAACAAATGGATTCAATCTTGGAGTAAAAAACTCATCTAAATTTAGCATCAATATAACATTGAATTTCTTCTTAAACATCCTTCTAAAATCCCAAAGAGAAACATCAACCATGCTAAACCCACACAATACCTTTTAGTGTGTTTGAGTCCTCAGAAGTGCTTAGTGTGTGAATAAGCACCAACAAGATCTAATGAAATAGTCCTGAGTCTTGGATATTCATATCAAATGAGGAAGTGATGAATATTTTAGTCCAAAGAAATGAAGGAAGCCTCCAGTCCAATCATAGCGCAGCTCTTCCCTGTCACTGATAACTGCTAGATAATGAAATTATTTTATCAGAAGTCATTTTGATTTAATTCCATTAATGTTTTCTCAACACATTAAGATGTTTAAGTTCTAGATAAAGTAGGTATTTGCAGAGATACTCATTAAATTAGGATATGTGGTTAGATGAGGCTCATTTGTCAGAGTAAAAGTAACTTTTGAAAATAACATCTTTTCACTTTCATGCATGTGAATGCATGTAGCGACAGTGGAAATGTAAAAGAAACTAATTTGCATTTGTTTTGATTTTTATATTGTTTCTCTGTTATACATTACAGCTTCAGATGGATAAAAAGTTGGGTTTTTTTACATTTTGAGGTGAACAGGGAAGCAATGAGTTCTCATCTCCTTCCACAAGAAAACCTTCTTTCCTAAGAGCATTTTCATGTGCCATACTGCCTCAGCTCACACTTTATTGTCATAATAATTCACACACAGTGCTGCAGTATGAGAGTGTACGCTGACATATAACTGACTGTGACTGATGGACAATCAGATTACCTCCCCATTAATGTGGAAGTGACTATAACACTCCTACACAGCTACACACACTAAAAAGATGTTGCTATCATGTTTGACTCCCAGAAAAACAAGATTGATTCCCTTAAATCACTTACCTACCAGGAAGTCAGTTCAGTTCCTGTGGATTTTGCTAGTTTCTGTGATAAAACCACACCAAAATGTTTTAGATTTTATTAGTTATGTTACACTTAGCAGTATTTAGAATTGTATAGGAAGAATTGTATTTTCTAAAGCTCTTGCTCAGAGAATTTCTGTTTAAAACATCCTCAAGTTTCTTGTTTAATCAGTCCATAAGAGTGTCGAGCATTTGCTGTGAACCCAGTAATATTTGGCTGTGCTTTGTGTCAATTTTTCACTCTGGGTGTTCAAATATAGTCAAAGTTGCTGTATGGGATCCTCACCAAGGATCAGACCAGATTCTGTTTTTTCCTTCTGTGCAATTTATTACCAAGTCTTAGTAAACTATTCAAACTGTTATATTTATCTTGTATGTTTCTTTAAGAAGTTTGGCACTTTCCCTCTGAACAAATGTATTTTAAATTGACATGGAAAATACCTAAAGAGAAATTGTGATAAAGAAATGAAAGATTAAAACATCTACACATAAAATCTCTAAATGTGGACTGATTAGACACACTAACTAATGGTGACTTCTATTGTGTTTCTTTAAGCAAAACTTGATAAGGACCTAAGGACTAAAAACATGATTTTCAATGTATTGCCAACCTTAAGCAATCCTGTAAGATATGTCCACAGACCCCAGTGTTTAGATAGGTAGAGGAATGAATTACATGACAGAGCCAGAGCTCAGGTATTGGTATTATTATGCAGAACAGGAGCTGTTTGATATTCAAGGTGGCTTTTGTTTAAATGAACCTGTCCACTCAGTATTGAGGTCAGATGGCGATGACAGATCATCTTATTTTTTCTTTGTAGATGAGCTTGACCTCTGACAAAACACATTTTGTCCTAAGCAGGATTTTATTCATCATTTCATAACGTAAAGTTTTGACTTTTTGACACAGATGTTAGTGAGCAAATTCTAAAAATTTAACAATAAGAATAATCAATGCTAAATTTATTTTATTTATTTTCAATTTAGATTCTTTAATCTGAATGTGCCATACTTTAAAAACCGGTACCAAATCAAGCTACAGTCAGTACATGAGTGTCGAGTACTTTTCGCTAGAAGATAATATTTACTGGAAGCTCTTTAGTGCTTCTGAGTATTACTGATCAAAGAGTAATATTGCTAATCACTGGTTGGCAAAGCAGGCAGGTCTGATTTAATGCATGGTACGTGGCGAATGGTATTTTTTTGTACCTGGAAAAAATATGGGATGAAATTCTGAAAAAAAATAATAAAAAAAAATAAACTTCAAATTTGCTATTAGGTTTCCTACAAGGTTTGGAAAAGCAGGGATGCAATTGGTTCCTAGACTTGGATTAGTTTGACAAAAGTAGAGAATTGAAAAATAGAATAGATTAGAAACAACCTACACCTAAATTGCATACAATAGCCTAAATTCAAGTGTACCAGCAGCAAATGCACAGGCAAGATGAACCACGCAGTTTTCACACAAGAGTGAAAATATAAAACCAGAATTTTAAATGTACAGCATGAGAAAAAAAAATACTGTGCAGGTCTTAAATACTGCACACTTAGATACCTTCTCAGTCTATCAGTTTTTAAAATATGTTTTTTTTTTTTATTCCATATCTGCTAATGTGTTTACTATGAGTTAATGTTTTAATCTAACCTAGCAGGGACTGCATGGGGAAATTAGCTCTTATGACTTCATGTGGTACATTTACACGAGGGGTTGAAATACTCATGTTTATTACCGTAATTGCAATAAATAGATAAAACCTTTGTTCATAGTGACGATATAAACTGAATTTATACTTTGAAATTTGGCTACAGACAGACTGAAGACTGTATTAAGACTGAAGATCTGGGAAAGAATGGTGTTTGACTGAAAAAAAAGTATTGAAAGCAGCAGTACCTTTTATCCTTTATCTGATAATGACAGCAGCTACTGAGAACAGTATATGTGAAGAACCTTGTCCACATGCCCATGTGAAGAGTAAAACAATTTTTTTGTGGGTTTGCTTGTGTTTTTGAGTGTCATTGTGTCAGAATAAGAATATGGAGACACATTTTGTAGCAGGAAAAATACTCCAAGTACAATTGCTGTAGTCGATGTTAAGATTAAAACAGCACATGGTTGACTATTGACAGCTTTTTGGTAACACTTGCCTCTCCTTTCTGTTGCTTTAGTTTGTCATTTATCAGGTGGGTCATTAAAATTTGATGGCTGTTTGTCTTTGTTCTGTTTAAGGTGCCTAAAATGGCACCAAAATAATAAAGTTGTTTTTCTTCACTACAACTCAATGCTCAGTCAAGTCAAAGAATAGTACATTTCAAAATCTAGCTTGTCTGGACTCCACTTCTTCAGTTAATAACAGTAGCTGTCAGTATTTGTCATTTTATGCTAATTTTATATGTATATCTAATCCCTTCTTATCAGGCCTAATAAATCCAAACTTGATGCTGATTTCTTCCTCACATTTTAAATTTGTTAATGAATGCCATGTCCACAAGATCCTTTTTGTGTTTAATTTTCCCGTTCCTGTCTACAGGGGGAATAACAGGAGCTGGGCATTTGATGGATGGTTTTAACCTTCTATTGTTCCTTTTCTGTTGAACCCTGGCACACACACGCTAAATCAAACACACATCAATACAATTTCAATCAGGCCACACTAATTTATACAGCATGTTTAAGGACTCACACAACACCATCTCAGATAATGGAACTCTCTTAAATGCCATATATTTCTGAAACAAAGAACAAAAGTGTCTCTTGAATTCACATTTGCAATATTGAATCACACAGAAACAAGAGATATTGTGCCAGTTTGAATAGCTTGTAATAGAAAATGCAATTGCAGCTTTTCTTCTTTCTGCGTCTGTGGGACTAATACCTGAATTGGCAGAAAGTCTCACCACCCATATTTTTCATTTTTACTGAGGCGCAGGACGCTCAGTGTGAGCTGACAGAGTTTCACTCATCAAAGCTGAGCCTTGCTTTGGTTCTTGGTTGCCTCAGACTTATCTCCATTTTCCAAAACTCTTTTCACACCTTCACTTTCATGCTGTACCAGCACCAAGCAGCAAAGTCTGTAATGAGCCATTTGTCAAGGCCGAAAAGTGTCAGCAAAGTGTGACTTTTTCATTGTTTTGTTGTTTTTTTCTTTTTTAACAAAAGAAGTACAGTTCAGTGTTGGTGGCCGAATCACACAGAGAGCAACAGAGCAGCAGGTATCAGCAAAAGCATAAAACAAGAAGGTGAAACAAATAATTGGATTAAACAAACTGGTGACACAAACATCAAAAACAACAAATCTGCACCTGTTTTGTGTTTATCTGTAAACACTGTCATCAGTAGGCGTTGTAGATCCTGTAGTACTGCTGAAGTTAAGGGTAAAACCTGGTTTTCCCTGCTCCTGATTAGCAGCTCATCTCAGCCCATTAAATGTTTCCACCACTCAGGTCAGCTGAATTTGAAGTCACTCTGGACAATAGCTCTTTGGAATACAAGCCCACAAGCAATCAATACTCTGAGAACAAGAGGAGCTGTGGGGGCAATGTCAGCCAGATTAGAGTTGATGAATGGCTAGATGAAACCTGGAAGAGTCTGACTGGTTGAGAAATGTTTTAAAATTAACTCTGTGCTAACTACTTCACAGATTTATGAGAGCTGTAAAAGTAAACCATATTTTTAAATTAGCTGCATTTACATCTTCATGTATACCTCATATAAATTTTACTTAAACGAGACGCCTTTTTTTGCATAAAGGCTTTTAAAATTAAGTTATCAAAATGTTCATACTGAAACTGGAGGTTCCATAATTTGCCTCCTTATAGATTTATTCGCTTCAGTAGTTCAGTGTATCAGATCATAAAACAAATTTTAAAGTCAAAATATTATATCCTGAGTAAATGCAAAGCATAATTGTGTGTGTGTGTGTGTGGTTTTTTTTTTGTTTTGTTTTGTTTTTTTAAGAAAAAAATTGAATTTAAACCAACCTGGGCCTGTGTGAAACCTTATAGCCAGTTGTTTAGGGTTGTGATAATGTGATAATCTTGTGGAGGAAATTTTGCCAATTCTTCTTTGGTGGATTGTTTGGCCAAAGTCTGATAAATTGGAGGATTTTTCAAGTATGAACGTCCTGTTTATGCTCATACCACAAACTCTAAATCTGGATTAAGTCCAGACCTTGATTTTCCCACTCTAAAGCCTTCATCTATTTATTTACTTATTGAAACATTAAGAGGAGAACTTGCTAGACTGCTTGTGTTTGTTGTCTTAAGCACTTCGACTTAAGATCACAAACTGATGATCCAGATTCTCCTCCATAATTTTCTGGTAAAGAGCAGAATTCAAGCTCCTTTTAATTATGGAAAATTGTCATTTACAATGTTCTGTAAAGTGTTTCAACAGAATGAAAATTATGTACTTTAAAACTAAATAACTTGGTATTTTAGGGCAGACATGTGATCTTATTTTTGCTGTATTTGAGAGAGCTGAGGATATATTTCTTTATCAGTGAGAAAAGTTATGAAGCTGAAACAGCAGCTATGTTGTTGATGGGTTGGTGCACCATAGGGAGGTTTTATTTAATATTTCAACAGTTGCTAAACGAGAAATAAAGGCTTGGCTATGGTTTCTGGTACAAAACAATGCTGGCTCTGTGGAAATTACTTTCATCAGTGTCAATTTGTTCTTCTGCTGTTGTGGAATAATTGATGCTTATTAAGCTGCAAGGGTTTTCCACAATCTGCGACCGGAGATAATAGTTGATTAGCTGAAAGAACACTCCAGAGGGAATTTTGAAATGAGCAATACTTCATTTTGCGCAAGCTGTCGATTCTGGAGGCAATAGCAGATGTGAGCAAAGATGATGAACTTCGTTGGTACATTCGAAATGGACCTTCAGTTCTCTGTCTTTGCTAGAGCAACATGAGAGCATTGTAATTTGAGTCGGGACAGAAGTGAACAGAAATGAGGAGAGGAGGTGGAGAAGATGGAGCAGGAAAGGTAGATGTGAACAGGAAGACTGCTTGAAGGGACTGATGCCACCACACCCGGGCGGGAAACTGGAGGCTCCGGTGGCCAAACTCCCATTGGTGTTTCCTATAATTGGTCACCTGGCTGTTGCAGTTCACAACAGCCAGTCGATACTGTCGTGGAAAAAATACTATTTCCAAGCACTGTTCAGGTAGAATCACTCAATCAGGTTTATTCATATGTTGTGCACAATATAGAGAGCTTGTAGGACAATCAGTAACGAAGCAGGTCTGGATGCAAAGCTCCCCAAGCTCTACCAAGCAGAGACTACACGAGTTTTATACCAAGGATAAAGAATTGAAAAACAAGGGTGAGACAGTCTGGTTCTGATGCAGCTGTAGAAAACAACTTCCAACCTTCTACATGTAACCCAAATAGTTCTTTT
>CAEFZX010018947.1:0-24970 GCA_903066825.1 Alfaro cultratus | reverse complement strand
GTCTGCGGCCCGCTCGGTCTTGAGATTGAGACACCAGACAGATATTATATATATATATATATATATATATATATATATATATATATATATATATATATATATTTGCCATGAGACTTACAATATCTCATTCAACACTGTTGTGTCTAAATAGCAGGCAGTTAGGCATCAGATCAGATGCATGACCACTTTCACTGACTCCTTTCAATATTACTGTCTACTTGATGGAAATTTCCCGCATGCACACAACGCTGGAGGGCAGAAAGGCTTTTACATGCCATCCATAGCTGCATTGACGTGGCAGAACAATTCTGTTAACTTAATGAAACCTGGAGATGTAGGTATTATTCATTGACTGTAGTGCACCACAACAAAGGAAAAATAATGCAGAAAAAACATTAAAGAATAATTCAAAACCACTTTTTTCTCAAAGAGAAAATGTTTAGGAAAGATTAACTTAAAGATGGTGAATCTGTCAGGATTTGTTTCCTATTTTTTTTATCAACTTGTTCAGTTTCCTCACTTGTGTGAAGACACACCATGTACTTTACATAATAGGATCTGTATGAAGAAAGTTAAAAAACATACAATCTTCAGAGTAGAATGTTGTGCGTATCAAAAATCAGATGATCAACTGCTTCAAGACATTCTGGATGATTATAACAAAGTCTGGCTCTTTGGTGGTAAACAATCTGAGGTGCTTTGGCACTTTTGCACAGCACTGCATGCATATACTGTACATTGACACAGGGCAATATTCTAATAATATATGTAATATAGAAGCATATTTGAAGCAGGTGCAGATCCACAGACTTAAGGGGATTAAATAGTGTTAGAAAGGCAAAGCAATATGTGAAGAAAACATGTTCTCTAGCAGGATATGGGACATTGGTAAAACGTGTATGAACCTTTGAGCACAGACTTCTGTATTTCACCAATGGATTTCCACTTGACTGTATGCTAATTTTTGTCTGAGGCATGTTGTTCTGGCTGTAGATCAGTGAAGTTGTGTGGTGAAGCATCTGGTACCTCTCAGTGCGCGCCCCCTCTAGGCTGAAACGGAGGTAGTTCATCCCATCCAGGTATTGTCCTGGCAGGGAATCATCTCCCAGTTCCTTGAGGTCTTCAGGCCTCAGATACTCTCCGCCGTCACCTGTCATTGTGTCATCACCTTCAGAAAAAAAAGAGTCATTTTAAATCAAAACTGCTTTTAAGAGGAGTAAACATCTGTGGGTCAAAAGTTATACGATGTTGCATGCTGTTTAAATTTTTTCTCAATAGGTCACTGTTGAAAATGAGAATTTGTTTGCAGTCAACTTATCTGGTTAAATAGAGGTAATATACATTGATAACTAAAAGATTGTATGAGGTCAGTTTGACTTTTGTGATGAGTATATCATTTAAACTCAGCAAAGTCAATATTTAACTTCATCTTATGAAAATGCTGTAGGTCTGTTAGAATTTACTGAATTCCTTCCCTTATCAACTATATTGGTTGTCTAACACCAAACAAATGCATTGATTGCAGCAGCTCATGCACCTTGTGTCATCTGCAACACTGACGCAAAGCTCTACTACTACACTGCAAGGTCTGCAAGACAGGGATTCAGGCATCACTAAGTTAAAGACTTCAGGGAAAAGTTTCATTAGCCTAAACTGGGGCTGTGGTTTCCATTAGTGGCAAGTAGCAAAAGCTTAAGGGCCACCATTTAGTATAAAACCTAAAGACTCTCAGAATTTTCTTATTCATGAATATTAATTTATTGACATTCCAGCTTAAAATAATTAAAAAGACTAGTGTTTGAATGATGAAGAATTTTCTATAATTAATATCCAGTATCTAGAATTTATTCTTTTGATGATGAGTGCTTACACTGGATGTTAACTAACTGGTCTTATTGTATTGATGGAATTGATTAACCAACTGAACAGACATCAAGCAGTTGGACTAAATAAGTTTGGATCTGTAGACAAAGTGATAAGGAAAGTAGACCCTCAGATCATCTCCATGGTGATCAGGTCTTTTTCAGGTTCTCTGGTGGAGACCTCTTAACACCTTTACAATAGACATAAAAAAGTCATCATTTATTAGGATGATGCTGAAATAAAATATTAATAATAGAAAATCATATGTATTTAGAGTGACCCAGGGTACGTAGGCATTTTTAATGTAATAACTGTAGGTAGGAATCAGAGCTGTTTGTTTAAAATAGTACAATTAACTGACGCTTGAACTGATTTGAACAGACCTTAATTAACACAAAGTTTCTAGAAATGTGTCTGAATACTGGTGATTTTGACTTCCACATAACTAAATAAATCATGATTAGAATCTTAAAATCACTAGCTGCATTTCTATTAACCATAAAATTGCTCAAATTGAAAAACTCCCATTCTTCAATACATTGTTTTTGCGCTAGGATGAGGTGGTTTTCCAGCCACATACAAGTGGATGTATTTCGCAAAACTGCAATGTAAACCCTTTTTTCACATCACACAAGTCATGTGATCAACAGCTCTATATTACTACTAGGGAAAATGACAAAGAAGACAACAGGAAGTGGTAGGAGGATGACAGTTTGTTTTTGTTTTTTCAGACAATGTCCATCTGGCTCCAACAGAGCATCTCACAGCTCATAAAAGGCTGTGTGTCATTTGAACACGTTGAATCCACAACTCTTCTGTATAATAACCAACTGCAATTTCCCCAAAACGCTGCATACGTAGACACCCCCTAGTAGGTGGGGCTTGTTGCTCAAAGACTGACTAAGACGCCAACGTCTCCTCTGGTGATGAGCGCTAGCACCATGGCTGAATTATGAATATCTCATGTTACTGTTTACACTGATCGCTGCTGAGATTTTTAGGGACTTATCATGTGAAATGATAAGTCCCTAAAATCACATGTGATTTTAATTTAAATCACGTGATTTTAATTTCTTATTTAATGGAAACACCACAATTATGTTTTTTCTATATTAGCAAAAAAAAGACGAACATTTGCATATATTGGTAATGGAAACGCAGCTGCTGCTCATTTTTTCTTTTTCTTTTGTTTAAGCAGGTAAGGCCTAAGAGAGAAGCTGCTATAATAGAGAGGAATCAGACTATAGGTCCAGGTCTGACTGAAAGCATATCAGGCCAACAGAGCAAAAAAGAAACATACTGAAATAAGACCCAGATGTTCCCCTCCCCAGAGTATACCAGTTTCCTGAAATGCAAAAGTATCAGAAGGTATAACATGTCAAAAATCTAAAATCTGCAGTTAGAATAAATACAGCAGTTGATCAAATGTTATATTGATGTAAACAGGAAATAGAGATTGCTTTCATCTGCTGAGGATCTGTTTGTGATTTGGGGGCAAATTTATGGTTGGATATTTGCTGCAATGAAAAAAAACAAAAAACAACTAAATAATTTAAAAGTGCAGTTAGTGGAACTAACTGCACTTTGTTTTTTGTTTTTTTTGCTGTCTGTATTTGGCTTTAGTTATTTCTTGTTCTCTCTTTTCATGTTTTGATTTATATCAGCCTTTGCTTCTTTCATACTTTACATCAATCTTTTCTTAGATATTTATGTAAGATGACCTTTATTAATATTCTTTATATTCATTCCTTTTAGAACTATGTTCTGCCTGCTCCCCAGTTTGATTTCCTTGCCCTTCTCTGCAATCTCTCTCTCTCCCTCAGCCTGCCTTCTGCTGTCTCCTCACAGCTGCACCCTGTTTCTACATAGCACTGCTCCATTGTTCTAGTAATCAAGCTCCCAGTATTTTAAATATTCTCTTTCACACACTCCTCACTAGTTTCTTCCATTAACCTTATGCCACCAGGTCTCTGTTTCCTGGCTCTCTGTATGTTTCCTTCAAGTTTTGTAAAATATAAGATAAACACTGCTTATGACACAGTGCTAAGTAGAAACCATGAATAAACTGGCAAAAAACTTGGAAAAATTATTTCAGTCATTCTGTTCAATACTTCTGTCCCTCACTTCCGATGTCTGTCACGGTGCCTCATTAAGTGACATAGCTGCAAAGGGTCAATAGCCTGTAATCAATATGGCGAATGACGATTACTGTCAAACATAAACAGAAAAATTCTTTATGAAATAGAGGGGAAATTATTGTGCATACCTTGCAATACTTTCATTCCCACGATTAAACTTTTATTCATACGTTTAGAAAAATACTGAAAAATATTCAAAGTAGCACCATGAAATCAGTAATCTTGATTTTGGTTTAATTATTCTACTGGATTTGGAACTAAATTTGTTTTAAAAAATCAGTATTGTCACCCTGGTTTCTATAGCAACAGACAGCAAAGTGCTTGGGTACTTACCTTCTTCATCTGATACAATCAGTACTTCAGTCATGGTTTCAGGCACATTCAGCTTGTGTTTCTCTGTCACCGTCTGTCCACAGAGGGGAAACATTTATGATAAATGTTGTTGACACATAACACCCATAAGTCTCATGGTTTATTAGATAAAACTGCTCAAATTTTAACAAAATCAATCCCATCCCAGTATACTGCTATAGCATAAATGAACTTATATTAGTTACACTGATACAACTCCATACCATCGTAGAGTCTGGTGTGCACCCTAAACTGACCTCAATCCAACTTTTGGTAATTGGAATAAAAACTGATGATGAAATAAAGATGCTGAAGCAGAACCTAAAATATTTTGACCTTACAGAATAAAATCTTCACACCCAAGAAATTCTCCACTTTTGGTAATATTACAACCACAGACTTCAGTGTATGTGGACGGAAAATGACACATGGTTTTCATGTTGTTGTTTTTTTCTTTTTAACAAATGAAAATTTGAAAAGAATTGTCATGCACTGGTATTTCACAGCAAATGAAGCTGCAAGTCGTTTTTTATGGATTGTTTGTGCCTACTAGTATTACCACTTTTACAAATTTCTTCTTTGTAAATTGGTTGGAGAGCATCTGAACAGCAAGTTGTAGATCAGAACTTTGAATAGGCCAATTAAATAATTGTGAATCTCTAAAGAAAAGCATCCCACAGCATGGTGCCTGCATAAAGTTTTCATTGCGGGGATGGTGTGTTCGGGATGATGTGAAGTATTCCATCACACGTCGAATGTTGGTTTTGGGACAAAAAGTTCCTTGTTGGTCTCTGAACAGAGCGCCTTCTTCAATTTTTATTTATTTTTTTATTGGCCCTTGTGGCTTTATTTGAGACAGTCAGATAGGAAAGTGGGAGGGTCATGGGGCCAGGACTTGAACCTGTGACAGACCTCCATATGTGTGTTGTACACCACCGCCGTGTCCCATTCTTCAACAGCTTTAAAGATTTTGAAAACCCTATATAATTTTTCCTCCTTTTAACGCCATGTTTGTTTGTTAAGTGTAAATTCACTCAGAGGTTTCTGCACTGATTGTGTCATACCGTAGTCGTGGTGATGATCTCCTCAGTGACGACTCGCAATGTGTCCACCACAGAGATATAGCCCAGCCTCCGAGCTATACCCAGCGCAGTATTTCCATTCTGGGGACAGGAAGTAGATTCCAGATGCCTGTATTTGCATTTGAGTTTGAATCTGCTTTCAGTGTGTATACAAACCACAGTAATGGCGTTGGGCTTGGCCCCATACTGAAGCAAAACATTGATGATGTGTGTGTTTCCTTGCTGGGCAGCTTGATGAAGCGGAGTGTATCCACTCTGGGAAGGGAAATGAAATGATGATTGAGAAATGACTGGAGCTGAATAATCTGCAATAACTTCAGTTACATCAGTACCTTTGTCTTGGCGTTGACACTGGCCCCGTTTTGAAGAAGGAAGTTCACCATCTTGGCATTACCATAGTGACACGCTACAATTAGTGGGGTATAGCCCAGCTATGAAAAAGTAAAAACATCTTATTTCTCCAATCAGAAAACATGGAAACATGTATAGCACGTTTTTTTAATATAAAAACATGCTAAGTATAAGGATTAAAATACATTTTGGATGCCGATGTGGACGAATCAAAAGTCCAAACCTCACTATCTTAATTTTAATAGATTACCAAATTTTGAAGAACATTTAATGTCCAGGGGAACACCAGAAATCATTGGGGCCACAAAAAGTACATGTAAAGGCTGTAAACTCAGTCACATTCAAATAATGTAAAAGGTAATCTGATTGTTGTTATTATTAAATAATATCACGAGTTGTTGTCAGAATACAAAAATCCTTAGAACACCTTTGACTTTGGCTGCACTGATAAATTGGTCCTGATTTCCTTCATTTTAGGAGATAGATACTAACATGAAGAACCAATCTTATGCACTGATTCTAAACAAAAAGAAGCAAATATCACTGACAACCAGCAGCTGCATATAAATGACAACAGTGAACACGATATCCACAGTCATTAAAAAAAAGTCCAATGATATACCATTTTTTTTAGATATCGTGGTGAATTCATGAGTAATAGTCCAAAAGAGACAGGAGTGTTGTTGAAGTTAAGACTTGTTGAGTGTACAAAAAATAAAATAAAATAAAATAAAATATACTGTTTAGGTCATTCCAGTTCTTGTCTCAAACCATAGAAGCAATTAGTGATTTAAAAAAAAAACACCAGAAGAGGAAGCAGAAGGGAAGCCCTAGAGATCAGACTTTACAGCTATGTCCTACATGACCATGTCCATTAATCTGTATGATTTGGTTAATCTTATGCAGGCAAAATTAACCGAAGGAAGGTCAGTAACCAAAAGGTACTGGATTATGTTCAGTAACAGTCAATACTTATCTTAAATGACTTTGGTCTGAATCAGAGACATGAAATCTGAAGTGGGACATTAGTCCCTAATTGACAAAAGAGGAGAAATAAAACAGAACTCCTTTCTCATACTTTAGTCTGGTGGTCCAAGTTGGCACCGTTCTTGGAGAGAATCTCAGCAACTGATACTCTGTCTTCTTGGGCTGCCAGATGGAGTGCGGTTAGGCCACTCTGCTTGAGCAAACAGAGAAGTAACATACGGAAGTGACACAATACAAATGGATAACTTTGCCTTATGTCAGGTTTGGTGGTCAACATTACCTTGGTGGAGACATTAATCTGGGCTCCTTTGCTGATTAACAGAGCTGTCATGTGTGTGTGACCCTCCTGGGAGGCCAGATGGAGCGGTGTGACCCCCTGCTTGGTCAGGATGTTGGTCTCTGCGCCATATTGCAGCAGCACTGTGGCAAAGTCCATCTGGTTCTTCTTAGCCGCAATATGCAGAGGAGTGTAGCCATTCTGGTTCATGAGAGGCAGACGTTAGGCTGAATGTTTTCAATTGTTCTGACCCAAACAAAAGTATTGGCCATTTCTCAAGTATGCAAAGCTTTAAATAAGTTGTAGTTTTAAAGCTACAAACATTTAAGACATCAGATCTATTAGGGTGCAAGGTGTGGAAATGTAGTTCAGTAAAGACTCGTCAGTTCTTTGGAAGTATTTTTTTGGAAAATGTTCATTAAAAGATTAATTTTATTGCAATTTCTGCACAGAATGATCAGCTCATTTTCTGCAAATACAGGCATTTCATCAAGACGTGATGAATCATTGTAATTAGCTGATTTGTCTTGTGTTAAAGGAAAGCATAACAGTATAGGAGGCTTCAGATGATCCACATGTTCGTGTTTGCCTTTGTGAGGGCAAAGGCACACGCCAAAGGTATGATGCCAACTCCAAATCATTTTGAGACGATCTCTGTGGGGTTGGATCTCGTCCAAGACAGGAACTGCGTGTGGATGAACTTGAAAGGATAGGCTCTTAGCACTTAAACAATACTAAATTGAACTACATATGTCGGTAATGTCTGACAGGCAACACGTTTTTGCAAACACTGCTGTATGGATAAATGGGTACAGAAATTGACCGACTTGATCGACTGAATTGATTAATTTTAATGCTTGATAATAAAAGCCATTTAAACTTTTATTGAATGGCTTAGTTTCAATAAAAGCTTTTTGTAGTTTTTTTGTAGTACGCTACAAAAAACATGCTAAAAAAACAAACAAAAATGTGTAAACAATGCCTAAAATGTTTGCCAAAATCTTAAAATTTAACCTCTTATGATATTTATTAAACCAGTCTGGTTGGAAAACAGTAGATGATTTTAGTTCCAGTGAAAGAAGAGAAAGACTTTTGGTGTGAATCAAGTGATTCTCCTCATCATGAACTATGTTCTATAGACCCTCACCTTAGCCATTGCATGGGGAGACGCTCCTTTGTCCAAAAGCAGGAGCGCCACCTTTTGGTTATCATAATGTGCTGCAACATGGAGGGGAGTGAGTCCATTCTGTTGGGGAGGAATGGTGAGTGCATGAGGATTAAGGAGCAGCTAGTGAAGCAGGGAAACCAAACACTCACTCACTGTTAGACAGGTTGACTAGAGGACAACAGAATGACTCAATATGGAGAAGAAAAAATAGCTCCTGTTAATCTTTCTGATTAATGTCTGTCTTGGTAAGGCAGATCAAGGAATACCTGGCTTTAAGTAGAACATAAGCTTACCAGTTCTCTGGGACTAAACAGGTCCTTAATACAGAAAACCACCAATTTTTATTCACATGCAAGACACATGAACATATTGTACATATTCATCTAGCTGATAATCCAGTGTTTGCTAGAGGAATCTAAGCAGAACGGGTCTACGCTGGATGTTTACCTTTCCAGCAGAATCAGGAGGTGCACAGCGCTGCATCAGCAGTTTGACCACATCTAGGTTTCCATACTTGGCAGCCACATGCAGAGGAGTAAACCCTTTCTGTAGAGAGAAGGAAGCAGAAACGGTAAGACCAAGAGATTTTGAAAGATCTATACATAAAATCAGCAAAATACTGTAGAAATACTTTAAAGGATTGGTGAACTTTTTTTAAACTGTGTTTTGTCCGGCCGCATGTCACTCAGACATGTTGTCAGAGTGCCAAAGAGTGACAAGGTGAAGCCCAACAGATTCAATTTCACAAGTGGAGAATTACATCTTTCTCTATGACACTTCACTTAATTTATTTAGGGGCAATGGTGGTGACGGTGGTAGGAGTTCACCCGCAATCAGCAGGTTGCTTGTTCAATCCCTGCTCCACCTGCCCTCTGTGGTTTGGGACTCAGCCACAGAGGGCCTGGTGGGAGGACACTTGATAAGGCGCTATACAAATGAAGCTCAGGCATAAATTCCAGCTGTGAAACTCTCTTCAGCCTACCGTCATCATCAATTACCACACCTCCGCCTCAGCCAGCCAGCACCGGATTGTCGCTCTGCCCCAGTCAATCACCACGCAAAAGCTCCTTCAAAAAGCCAAACAACCACACATCCACCTGCTTCAGCCCTGCTTCAACCCATCTCCACCCTCATCCTCCCAGGCACCTTCCAGGCTCTGCTCCACCACCAGTGTCTGGGCCCGGGGAAAGACTACACTGAGCTTTGCCCCAAGCCGATAGTCTTCTGCTGGTGTCCGAGCCCCAAAGAATTCCGGGTCAATAAACTTTCTAACTGCTGCTTTTTCTCAGTCTGAGTCTCTAGAGATTGAAATAAAAAGTAATTTATGGTACCCTTATTTATATACATATACGCATATATATGCGTATATCGTATTGATATTCTCTTGTTTACCTTCTCTGTCTGACATGTTCAGGTATTATATCAGCATGTCAATAGTGTAAACTGAAAGATGAGATTTAGATAGCATGAATAGAAGATTTGATTCTTGGGAATAATAAAAAAAATATATGCAACAAACATCTGACTTCAGTTTGATTGTACACCCTGCAGAGGGAGCCCTGATGTATTTAGTGTGAAGAAGCAAACAAGGTCAGTGTAGGAAGACACCACATGATCAGTGTGTTTATTATTATTATTATTATTATTGTAATAATAAACCGTTATTATTATTATTATTTATTGTGATTGTGTTTATGAGCAAGCCCTGCCTGTGTTGGGAGCAGACTTTTGTTAGGCCATGGATTCTGTCACATGTAACCAGAAACGCTCTTCTTTCTGGTCACTACAAGCAATAAATAATAAAATAAAATAAAAATGCAAGAATTGTTAGGAGAAATTTTGGAAATGTGCATTTACACTTGCGTGAAATGATGAAAACTACAGATTGGTTTCCATTGTGACAGCCACACCCTGCTCCCTCCCCTGAGATGAGCAGGAAGTGACAGACTGTAGTCCACAGAGGAGGATGCAGTCAGGATTTTAACAGCAACACGTCTCCACTGTCATGTCAAACATATTTATATATCACTTTTAAAAACAGGTTTAAAACTGCACCAAAGTGCTGTACAAAGATGGTAGCACAATAGAATAAATTGATGAAAAGAGAAATAGAAAAAAGTAATAATACAAAAAAATCAGAGTAATAACAATAATTAAATAAAAATAAATTTAAACATCACCACAGAAGAGTTACAGTATCAGGTCTCAATTAAATGCCAGCAAATACAAATAAGTTGTAAGAAGTGATTTAAAATGATTCAGGCTGTGGGCAGATCTGTTCTATCTGGAAAGATAGAACAGGAGCAGGAATGGAGAAAACCCGATTTCCTTTGCTCATAAGTCGAGTCCGAGGAACTTTCAATAGCACCTGATTATTAGATGTTAAGGTTCTGGACACAGAGTGACGTTTCATGGTGATGAACAAGTCAAGGTTCAAACACAATTCATATCTTCCAACTTTTTGTGGTCCCATCAATCATTCATTAGAAGTGATGGAGATTTGGAGATGCAGTAAGAATGCTATCTAAGTACTATCACTATCACAGTACCTAACGAAAGTATTTACACCCTTGGATATTTTACCCTTTTATGGCTTTTAAAAATCAATCATGATCAACAAAATTTGAAGTTGTTAACAAAAAAAATCCTAACCCTTTAATGTCAAAGTGAATACTGATATTGAATAAAAATATGTAAAATACAAAGTAATTCTGTGATAGACTGGCAACCCGTCCAGTCACCCATTGACAACTGCAGATAGGAATCAGCACCCTCGCGACTCCACTGCGAGCGAGCGATGGACAGACGGACGGACGGACAATAAGAGATTGTATAAATATTCACCCATTTAAAGTTACTGACCTAACTCAACAGAAGTTCAGCCAACTGGTGTTGGCAGTCTGACAAAGAGTGGAATGGAGACGACATGAGACACAGTTTTGTCTGGAAGGTCCATTCACTGGCTAGTTAGTAATACTGGCTACCATTACAGCATGAAGACAAAGGAGCACTCTAAGTAAAGCAGAGAACAAGTCACTGAAACAAAAGTCAGGGAATGGATATGAAATATCTCTCAAGCACTGAACAAATGAACATCCCATGGAGTTCAGTTAAATCCATCAACAAGACAGAAGGTATATGGCATATGTGTAATTTTGTCTAGATCAGGCTGTCCTCACAAACTAAGAGACCATGCAAGAAGGACACAGAGAGGGGATCCGAACCCCTTTGACTACATGAAGGAGTTCCAAGCTTCAGAAGCTTAGATGGGAGACATGTGGGAGACTCCACCATCAAGTGGAAGAAAGATCTTTGGTCTGACTCATGTAAAATCACTCAGATAAAGAACAGACATCTAATGGCAAGCTGCATTATTAATTTTGCAATGAAAATCAATAAAAAAAACAACCAAAAAGTGCAGCAGAATAAATAATGACTACACCCTCAATGCTTAATAACTGACAGATCTTCAAGTAGTGTG
This sequence comes from Alfaro cultratus, assembly GCA_903066825.1. Taxonomy (NCBI): domain Eukaryota; kingdom Metazoa; phylum Chordata; class Actinopteri; order Cyprinodontiformes; family Poeciliidae; genus Alfaro; species Alfaro cultratus. The sequence goes on along the minus strand of CAEFZX010018947.1, from coordinate 13,272 downwards.
ACAAGCTGTATAAAAGCATGAGAAGTAGCAGATTGCTAGTCATTAGCACGATGCCAAGTCTGAAGGAAATCAGCAGTGTCCTTAGAGAAGCAGTTGCTGCCCTTCAATCTGAGAAGGGCAGGTCATCAGGTCATTTCCAGTTTTGAACTTTAATTGGAGGGGGATGTCACAAATGACTGCTCACATGTAGAGTTCAGGCCTCAGCATGGTCATTAACATGAAATATAAAATGTACAATCTGAGAAAGAGGAAGCAAGTTGGTTTGCCAGAAAAAAAAGCTTCCTCTCTTCAAAAAAAAAAAAAAAAACTATGACAGCATGACTTTGAATAAAGAACAATATCATTTGAACAAACTGGATATGAGTAGAAATGACTACAATACACAATGCCACGTTCAGAAAACCAAATATGCCATAATCACACAAACATTTCATAGCAACTGTCAAGCACGATGATGGAGGACTGCTGATTTGGGATTGTTTTACACCTTGCTGTCACTAAGTTTCTCCTCTATATGGCAAAGTGCTATAGTGTCAAACCTGAGGTGATCTGTCTAATAACGAATATTAATTTTCATATTCAGATAATTATAATCTGTGTTCCAATTAGACTTGTTTATCAGGAGAAAAATATGTTCGACCATAACAATCTTTAAGCAAATCTTAAACATATGTGTCATTAATCCCGATTTCTGTATTAAAATTTTAGTTTTTTATTATCTCAGGTCTGTTTCACAAAATTGGGATTGCAGATTAAGCTGGGATCTTCTGGATATCCAGGCTTAATTAAGCTTAAATTTGGTTTCACAACAAGGCTAAGTTAAGACACCAATTTGTTTTGTCTGTGATTCTGTTTTCTTATCTGCCTGTTTCAGTCTTATTAATTATTATTATTATTATTATTATTATTATTATTATTATTATTATTATTATTATTATTATTATTTTATCAGCAGCATTAAAATACCACTGATTCATTTTGGTATTCAGTCAAGTACTATTATTGTTTAACATTATGATGGTAGAAAATACCATTATCAATGTTAAAATGGCCCATATGGACTGTTACTGTTCAGTTGTGTTTCTGAAGACCACTGTTATATGTTTGACAGAAAGGCCTTTAAGGCAGTTCACACAGTAAAGCTGCATTTAAAATACAAATTAAGATAATGCTTTGTGTTGTGTATCTAAGGTTGTTTTGTAAGACCTTTTCACAAACTTTATTTAAAGTTAGTGTAACATAGTTAATGTATAGAATTCTACTTGTCATTATTTCTAAGATGGGGTTCATGTGTAATGGCGAAACAGCACCCCCTCCTGGTGGTTGGCAGGGTTAAATATAGTGCACACCTACATCTCGTTGCCGGTTCAGGAGAGATGGGCGCGAGGTGGCTTCAGACTTTAACGGTCCTGTAAAATGTTCTGTTAGCTTGATGCTGACATGAAATACTATTCCTTGTAAGGTGCTGTGCCCGCTGTGGTGAACCTCATTTCTGATCATCCATATTCTGTTCCGTACAGAGATAAACGGCTTTCCATCTCATCCTGTCTCCTGGCACCTTTATTCACACAACGCAGAACTGACGATCACGATTATAAAGAGGTTAAATTAGCTTGTTGCATTTAAAATAGATTGTTGTTTTTTGCCATAATAACAGCTAATGTGTTTTGGATCAAATCCGTATGCATGTCCTAAGTGACAGAGTAGATTCATTTGATTTCTTGACCACCTCATCAAGTTAGACAACGATTAAATGGCTCCCCCACCACCCACCTTCGTAGCCAATGAATGGGAAGCCCCGGCCTCCAGCAGCACCGAGGCGGTCTCCACCTGCCCCTCCCTGACAGAGATGTGGAGCGGGGTATAGCCATTGGTTGTGGCAGCATCAGGATGGGCCATGTGCTGTAGCAACAGCTGCACGATCTCCGTTTTCCCGAGACGGGACGCGATGTGAAGAGGAGTCTGGTCCTCCTGGACAAGAGGGGCGTGGCAGATTTTAATCAAACAGCAGACCTGATATTGATGACACAGGTATTGATAAGTGTAAGACATGACAAAAGGAATCTCACCCGTGCCTGAGCATCCACCATGGCTCCATTTCTCAGCAGACATCTGACCACCTCCACCTGGCCAGCCCTGGCTGCCATGTGTAACGCGGTTTCTCCACGCTGTGTATAGCAGGTAACACACTGTGTCAGATGTAACTGAAATGCTGTGTCAGCTCCCTCCTGCTCCTGCCCCTCCCCATTACTCACTATATTGCTGACATCGGCTGAGGCTCCGTTCTGCAGCAGGAGCAGGACGATATTCAGGTGACCCATAAAAGCTGCTACGTGGATGGGAGTCAGGCCCGACTGAACAGGCAGCAGAATGCAGACACATGATGTGAATAAATGATCAGTGCTCTACAGTGTTGCAAAAACTAGTTAAGAGGCAAAAAATGATAAACTCGGATCACTTTTTGTGTTTATATCATGTCTGTTCTTAGACCTTTTTTTTAGTTACAGCTTTACAGTTAAACAAAGTTTACAAAATGCTAAAGTACTAAACAAAAAATTTGCTCCACTATTAGAAGAAGTGTGCTCACCACTGCATATGCATATAAAAAAGATAAATATTTCAGACATTAAAATAATTATGAGGAGGAGAAGCTCTGAGAAATCAGCTAATGATTAAAGTTGGCCTATTTTACGATTTGCCATTGATCAGTGTGTATGATAATTGCTGCCACGCCACATTGACAACAGCTACTCTTTGTTTCAAAGGTTGTCACTGAGCAAAGTTAGCTGTCAGAAGAAGCATATAAAAAAATTCTTAAGTGAATTTATGCTGATCATTCTTAATAGTAGTCTATGACACTTAAAACTCGTCTCTGAATTAAAAGACAACTGAAATAATCTAGTAATTATTAAATGTTTAACTGCAGGGCTGCATTTCCATTACAAATGTACGCAAAACTGTCAATATTCCACTAATGTCAAAGAAAGACAACTATGGAATTGTGGTATTTCCATTAAAGAAATGCAATTACAATCACACATGAATATGTTTGTTCACATAATAAGTCATTACAAAACATGCTGTGCCATAATATTCCAATTTCTTTTTCATAATTTTTTTTTCATGGTTTGTGCTAGTAGCAACATCCAGCTGCTGACAGTGTGATTCGTGACGCAAAGAGTGTTTCCATTACAGTTTTGTGAAATAAGCTAATTTTGATATTGCCAGAAAAAAACACAACATCCTGGCCACAAAATCTTTTCATCGAAAAACAAGTTTTTTCAAAATTTGTGTGTTTCCATTAAGCACATCTATTTTTGAACTGTCGAATTGCGAAATTATATGATTAATGAAAATCCAGCTGCCCCACACAGTGTGACGTCTCCTCTGCTCCTAATATAAACAAATAGTCATCATCCCTCTGTGTCATAACCTAGAAGACTTTACTGTGTTCTAGATTTTCAGATATACAGCTCTTAACTTAACTATGAAACTGTCTATTCTAACAGTTTCATTCCAAGTTATTTAACCAAGCAGGACAGATTAAGAACATACTGTATTCTTATTTACAACTGCAAGCTCGCAGTGAAACCTGAAAATTAATATCACTAGAAATGAGCTAATATATAAAATGGATGTTGTTTAAATCACCTCTGTAATTGCCTGGATTGACGCTCCATATTTAACCAGCAGCTCCATCACTTTTACCCGGTTCTTTTTACAGGCTATGTGCAGTGGAGTGAAGCCATTCTGTGGAGGAAGTGAGACAAGCAACAGCACATCCAGCCATGAGGAACATTGTAAATCTGCTACCTGCTGAATCTTTCCTCTCTGTCTTTCTAACCTACCAGAGCCCTGGCGTTAGGATTGGCTCTTTTATCCAGCAGCAGTTTGGTGACTCTGTAGTGACCACAGTGAGCTGCCACATGCAATGCTGTCAGGTAGTCCAGTGTGACATCATCAACAGGAGCCTTGTGCTGCAGAAGGTGTTTGACGCATTCGACATGGTCGCCTTGTGCTGCCATGTGCAGAGGGGACAGCCCATTCTGAGAGATGAACAATGATCAAATAGAAATAGAAAGGAATGTCATAAGATGAATAGTTTCTTAGCAGCCAAGAGTCCAGACCTTCTGGATGGAGCAAAGCGTAGAACCAGGGGCTTCATCAACATACAGCATGAGCAATAACTCTTTTCTTGACTTAGCACTGCTTTGATGTCTTTAAGATCTTCTTCTATTGAATTTTACTCTTGTATTGTGGACATTATTGCCACCTGGTACTGTGACTAATGTTGATCCTTTTTAGATAGAAGATTGAAATTATTGTTCTACAGTGGGTTAATTCAACACTTGCTTCCATCTCCCCTTTAGGATATTAACTATTTTTTGGAAAAGACAAAAAGAGGTGAGTTAGATGCTCTTTAATCATGCATATATACTTTTTTGTGAGGTTGAGGAAGTTATTTTGAATTTTGCATACAAAAACGTTGACAGAAATACAGTTGAGTGAATAAGCTCTCCCGTTCCACAAGAGCTTCATGGCGTTTTATCATTTATGATTAAATCCCAAAGACTTTATTTGGAGAGTTTTGGGTTGATATTTGATCCTGTGTGATCAGAACAGACCTGACAGATAAGCGTAAATATAGTGTGACCCACCTTGGTCCTGGCCAGTAAAGGGGCTCCTCTCTCCAGCAATAGCTCTACTGCTGTCTCATGTCCACTTCGAGCTGCACAGTGGAGGGGGGTCAGACCATCCTGCATCACACATTGGACAGAAATGTCTCAGTGTGACACACTGATGTGTAATCGCATAAAATATTTTTGTCTAAAAGAGACAAAAGTACCGCAAAAAGTCACTTTGGGAATGACTATTTAAGTTGTAGTTCCACCGCTGTGCTAGACTGTGTTCTGTAAGACAGTCTAGTGAGGTCAAAGGTTGTCCATCTCTAATATGGCAGACGCCGGGCATTGATAAACTTTAACAATTGCCTGTCTCATCACTTCCCTGTGTTTTACAGAAACATTTAATCTGCTTGACAGGCTCAGATACTGGGTCTATTACATCAGCATTCAAAATGCTGCAGAGATGTTAGCTTAGGTTAATCAACTCAGTTCCGCTATGGATAATGACTTAACCTAAAACAGCTGCTATAAAATTGTCAGGTGGTTCAGTTCAGATTCTGCCAGAGGCTGCATGATGTTTCTACATGTTACAAACCAAAAAGAGCTAATAACAGCTATCTGGCATCCAACCAAACATCAGCTGGGTTAAGACTCTAAATTTAATCCACTGCTGTCCAGCTAAACTGAAAAAAACCAACACTGCAAATCTGCTTTAAATACCAAACATTAATATCACAGTTTGTTTACTACTGCTAAAATGTTACTGATGTTCCCTGGAAATCTGAGAGAAGGAATGAACCTGAGAAGCTGGAGAGCATTGAGGAAAGGGTGTTCATCTAAAGAGCTTCCTGACTGATGATACAGTGAGGAAGGAAACAACTTTGTCTTTTGTTCTGTGTCTGTGGTACCAACCCGTGTTTTAGCATCGATCTGAGAGCCCCGATCCAGCAATAGGCGAACCATGTTGGTGTTGCCACGTTTAGACGCCACATGTAAAGGAGTTATTCCATTCTGCAGAAGAGAGGACAGGTTTGAGAAGGAGAATCTGACAGAAAGATTAAGGGCTTAAGGGTGCAGAAAATTTTCTAATTTTACTATCAAACTGTGTTGAAATAAAACAAACTAAAATCTAAACTTTTTTAGATTTTAATTAACACAGAAATGTAGCCTTAATAAAAAGTATGTTTAATAGATGCTTAAATGTTGTCAATTTTTAAACGGTACTTTAAATCTGGTAAATGAACCTCAACAGAAAGTATTTTTGTTAAATATAATTGTATTTATTGTACATAAAGAAAACTTAATCGGTCTATGACCATGCTGTCTTGGTGTGGATTTTATTATACAGTATTTCAATGTAATTTCATATTAATTGGACCTGCTTGTCTACATTGAAATGAAATTAGATTTTTGTGTGATGTACAGTATGAGAATTGATACCAAACTAAAATGATTTTGAAAGTTCCAAACTGTTTGTGTAAAATTACAGTGAACATTTGTTTGAGTAAAAACTCGGTGGTTTAAGATCTCACCCTGGCTGTGAAATCCACGGCCGCTCCACGGTTGAGTAGGAGAGTGGCTACATTGACATTTCCATAGTGGGCAGCAATGTGCAGCGGGGTAAATCCACTCTGGGACACAGACATGAAGAATAGAAAAGGACAAAAAAGGAAAACAAAAGTAAGCATCAGTTCTACCTCCAGGTCCTGCAATATTGACCCTGAGTAGCTTTAGGCTTCCCAGCATGCAGTGGTCACTTCAAGCATCAATTATCAACAAAGAGTAAACTGGAAAAGAGGACACTCCCAAAATATATATATACAAGTCACACATGTAACACCCACAAATAATTTGGAAAGACAAACTCATTTTTCATGCAAGGTGAACATTATAGAAATGAAGACCTTCTCCTTTAAAAAACTAAACAGATTGTCATCCAGACTGAGATGAAGATGGACAAAAACATTATCTAGTCAAAATTAAAAGCACATAATAATAAAACTCAATGGATGGCACAAGGCAAAATTTATGGTTCCCATTAACACCAGTGCACTATGTTGACAGTACATCATAGAGTCATTAGAGCTAGCAATGATAAATATATGGGGAAAGTTAGAGATTGCAGAGCAGGTTGGAGGAGTTGTGAAATTCTTGCCTTACCTTGCCATTCTGTAAGTGTTGGTCCGATTTAATGTGAAAAAGTTGTTTACAAGAGTGTGGAGAAAACAGTGACTAACAAGATGGTTTCAAACATTACACAATAAAAGCTCAGAATGATGCAAATTAAAGAACAGTGGATGCATCATGCTCTTCAGTGCAAAAATAAATGAAGCCGGGTATTTACATACACTGGATACAGTTAAATGTTCTTGTCAGTTAGGGTTATCAACATCATTTCTATTTGTTAAATTCCAGAACGAGAAATTGTTATTACATTCTTCAAGGTTGAAATTTACATAGACTAAGATTACTGTGCCTCTAAATTGTTAATGCAAACCTAGACTATGTTATTTATGGACTCACAAGTTCAATTAACTTGTGAGTCTCTCCAAAAAGCTCCAATTAGAAAGTTTTATTTGCCACGAATAAATTAAAGTTGTGGCTCTCTGATCCCAGCAGTTGACTTCTTGTAAATGTGAACCGCAATAGGCCTGGATGAGCAGGGGGAACACTGGTTCCCCCCTGAGGCTGGGACACTGGTGGTGGAGGCTGAAGAGAGGATGAAAGCCTGAATGAGGCGGGAGAACAAGAGTGGAGAAGGGGCCGAGTTGGGTTGAAGCTCAGCTGGCGAGCAGCGAGAGCCACGGATGAAGGGCCTTACAAATGGAGACTTGCTCAATGATTGGTTACAAGCTCAGAATAGTGTAGCCGTTGATAGGCTGTGGTAGATGCGCATGATGCAGTGACTGGATGATGCAGGTGAGGCTGAAGAGACTTCCAGTTTGAATTTCTGCCTAGGCTTCATTTCACAAAATTAAATGTCAGTGGAAAATCAGTTTTAAACAAATATATGCAAGAATAAACAGCATTGTGAGGTTCAACCATAAGGCCTTTCAGAAAGGAGATGAGTTCTGTTCCACAGATGAACTGATTCTGGTGGGAAATGTACAAATCAAGTCCAGAACAAAAGCTAGTAAGAATACTAATGAGGCTGTCAAAAGAGACCTGTAGCAACCTTGGCTGTAATGTCACTCAGATAGGAAGAAGCCATTGCTCAAAAAGCAGCATAAAAAGCCAGATTTGCCAATTCACTCAGAGACAAACCTTTAGGTTCATCAAACCACAAGACATGTCTTGAAAACATAAATTGAATTATTTTTCCATTATAGCAAAAATTAAATTTGGAAGAAAAAATAGGAGGGGTTGGAAATTGAACAAGATAGATGCCCTGATGAAGAAGATTATATGGAAATACTTATGCAACATCTGAAGATATCAGCCAGGCGGTTAAAGGTTGGATGTATTTTCCAATTGGACAGTGACTCTAACCATTTAGCCAAATGTAAGGAAATTTAAAATTGCTGTTATTTTTCTGCCATTTAGCAAACAGATATGATTTCAGGAAAAATTTATTGTGAAAAAATGGTGTTGTTGTTGTACGCATTGTATGTAAATATCAGGTTTTAAAGGGATCCACGATTAGTTGTAACAATAGACTTTATTTGGAAAAACATTTATTTTAGCTGTTAAATCAATTCAGTAATAATACTGTAGATTGTTTGTTATAAATTTTAATAAAATATTGACACATGGATGTTGCCATGTTGTTTACGCTGCAATGCATTCTGGGTAAATGATATACGCTAGATCCAATTTTGCTAGCTCCATCCAGCCAAAACAGCAACAAGTAACATTGTTAAGCCTTTTCAATTTAAACCAGAGCGCATTGAAATTGATGGGGATGTAGAAATCACAATGAAGATGAGGAGGACCAAACAGATTTAGATTTGGGTTTAGGCATTTTGTGGATAAAAACTGTCAGCACGACATGTTTTTAGCTTGCAAAGGCAACAACCACCTGTTACATTTTTCATAAATTTTGCTTGTACAAATAATTCTAACTCTTCTGGAGAGAAATGTTGAAAGCACAAATGCGAGTCCTTCGGAAGTTGTGCTCAGCTCTTTCCCATTGTGCTCTTCTTTTTTAATTTGGGAAGCGGTCCAGACTCACCTCACTATTTTCTGTTTATTTTCATTACAGCCAATAGCGACACTGTGAATTTAAATTTACACCAATCATAAATATAGTGATAAAAATAACTACAGTAAAGATAGCCTTCCTGTGTTTACTTTGTGCATTCCAGTACAGAACAGACCAAACCAGGTCACCAACCCACCATGCATGGCACAGGTGAAAAAATGGTGACCTTCATGGATGAAAATGTAATGAAAAACATAAATATTTTCAGGTAATTGTGAGTTTTGACACATCATAAACAGCATTTTATTAGCTAATAGCAAAATTGCAACATATGTAGGCCAACATGTTGAACTAATTGTGGATCCATTTAAGTGTAAATGCTTTATTCACATTGTCACATGCCTCCTATTCAGAAAACAATAACAGCCGATTTTATCTTCTAATTTATTTTTTTTTAAGTATGCATTTTAAAAGAGGTTTTATCAGTAATCTTTTAAATGTGAATGACCAAGGCTGCCAATATAACATGGCTGAGTTTTGAATGTTGCTGTGCATTAATCTGTGAAAAAGAACTAGGTCTTTTCTAGTTTTCAGACTGCAGTGATGCAGAACAAAGCAGTTTTGCATCCTGTTCAATGTACTGCATTTTTTATGCTTTCAATGATACTGTACTAGAATACCGTACCTTTAAAACCAATCTCTTGTTGTTATGTTTTAAACTTGATGATGATGGCTTCGGTTAGGCCTATATGAGCATAAAATGTACTCAGTTGAACACAAAAAAATAAAAAAAGAACAAACAGGGAGATTAAAATACCGTATTTTCCAGACTATAAGTCACAGTTTTTTTCATAGTTTGGCCAGGGGTGCTATTTATACTCAGGAGTGACTTATGTGTGAAATTGTTAACACATTATTATATCATATCACGTTATTTTCACACTAAACCACAAGAGGGCGCTCTAGGCCTGTGTTCTTCTACCTCCAGAGTTAGCAGACATGTTTACAAGCGACACCAAGGATGAAGATTTCATTCGATTTAGTGATTAACTAAGATTGGCCTTAGAATAACGCAACTATTTGCATAATTTATTTATGTTTAATTTAATAAATCTGAGTGTGTTGCAATTATTTAATGAACAACCAAAGTCAAGTTTTTATGAACAAGAAACTACCTTAAAAAAATACTTGATTGAAAGTTTCTGGCTACTGCTTGTTTTTTGCTCAAACTTTGGCAGGAAATATGAAAAGCAGTGATAATTTGTTCACTTTTATCAATAGGACATTTGCAAGGCTACAGCATCAGGCAGAGTGGAGTGGTCATAAATCTAATTTAAATTAAATTTAATTATATCATAAAAGTCCAAATTTTGTACCACAAACAAGCAAGGATTATGACAATTTAAAAAAATATCCTTGGATAAAAATGAGCATACAACTCACTCATGGTGACATTTCATGCAAATGTAAATGCTAAAAACTAGCCAATAAGTGCTCTACTGCACTGAAAGTAGCCTCATACTTGATGAACTGATGTTTTCACTTTAAACATCTTAAAAATAATTTTGGTGACCAATAAAAAAGTGATTTAATAAATTGCTGCTGGCAGCACAATGCATTGTGGGATACTTTGCTGGCCAATCCTTACTGTCACAATGTCCTAAAAAAAAATCAATTATTGCAACCCATAAAAACAAATGAATTTATGTTGTGCAATTTAAGTATTACAAATAACTTCATAGATTTTGTTTAGCTGTACATAAACTAAAAAGTCACGTTAATGACTTCTGCTAGCTGAAAACTGCCTTTACTTCAAATTACAGCTGGTCTGTTGGTGCCTGGGAGCTCTGATGACTTATGGGTAATATCTGGTGTTTTGAAATACTGAATGAAAACAGTAAAGACAACAGGATTTTCTTTTGTTGTGTGGATGAACTTAAATATAATAGAAAATTTGATTTTAACTATTTCATTTTAATTTTATCTCAAGACGGATAAATAGCGAAAGTCTTAACTAAAAATCCTTCTTTCCAATGAGGTGAAGGGCAGTTTGCATGACAGTGGACAAAGATGTGGCGCTGTTATCCACCTAGTAATGGAGATAAATTCAGACTTTGGGTGTGTTCTTTTTTGCTGTGACTATATAATCATGTGATCTGTGCTGTTCATGGCTCTTCTACTGTGTTCAGTGAGATGGGTCTTCAAAAGCTTTTCTCTTTGAATAAAAATAAAGACAAAGATTAATCTTTCTATAGTTATTGGAACAGACTCTCATTCTTTGATAACTGACATTTCCACCACAAGATAGGCCCTTGGTACTTAAGCAATTTATTTTCTGAAAAAAAGGAAAGATATCTTGTATTTTTAACAAATATTTGTGACCTCAATACTACATACAGTATATTTGTGTAAAGATACTAACTTGAATTTTTATTATTGATTTCACAGATTCAGTTATGTTAAATTTACTTCACCATAGAATATTTTTTCTTAGTATGCTCTATGGAATTCCTAATGCTTAATCTCTGATAATTGTGGAAAAACTGTTGCTGGAAATTAAAGAATGTAGGTGTAATTGTGAGCTAGCTGCATCCCTCAGTAGACTGGGGAAACTGACCCTTCACTCTTCATTTAACCTCAAGTTAAAATGTTCTTTCACCAAACCCTACTGGGAAATAAAGTTTGAATTTAAAATATTTCAGTTTCATTTTGGCAGCCTTGGTCATTCACTAAGGCACTTGTGTAATATTATTATACCAGTCATGCGTCAGTACATTGCTTCTATTTTAACTTTTCAGCAACTAGTTAAGAGTGCGACAAGAGAGACCATGCAACACCAACAGAAACAGACTTGCTTTATATAACAGAGAGCTTTCTCAGGAAGGCATCAGCACAATAATGCATCAAATTAGGACATCACATCAATTTATTATGTTACTCAGAGATGCTTATGATATTTAAAAATGCACTGAGGATTCCAGATGGAAAACTGAATTTCTCAGGGGAATAAACATAATAAAGGAAAATAAAACTTTAGTGACATTAATCCAACATAATGAAATTTGTGGACTGTGAGGGGACAGCGACTTTAGCCATTCCTGTCAGCCATACGTGGTGGAATCTGAATAAACCATACCAAATCAACTGAAACAGAGAAAGTATAAAATGACCCAAATGATGGTTACTTTGCAAGACAAGGTACGGTGGTGGACAGAAAGAAAAAGGGATGATAAAGAACCAAATCTGTGTGAATTAAAGGGGAATGTGTATACCTCAGTAGTCCTATTGACCATCATCTGTTGCAGAGAGAATGAGGAAGGGAAAGACCAGTTCAGTTAGCTTTGTTTTACACATAACTCCACTGTAGTCCATGCACAGCAGAGGATGCTGTGCAGCCATGTTCTATTCTGGGAAGTGACGTGGCTAGAGTGGCTTATTTTATTCCCTGTCTCACATACTTGCTGTGATTGGTCTTTGAAATTGATTGACATTATTCAATTCAAAATTTATCTCACCAACATATATTATGAAAAAACTTAAATACTGTATTGGAATTCTATGAATCGTTATAATATAGAATAATATCATATAGAATATTAATATAACATATGAACTATTTTAAATTAAGGTTGCTTTCCCACATCTCAAAGATGATTTTCCTTAAACTTGCAGTGTACCTTCAAGGACCAAGGCAGTTCAGTTGTAGCCACTCTTTGCTAATGTGCTATTAGCAAAGCTAATTTTTTTGTTTAGCATTTTTGCTAACTTTAAAAAGATGTAGTGCACTTAACTTCCCCTAAATCAATTTTTCTGGATAAATTTGAAAGCGCTAATTTACTTAGCTGTTTTGTAAATTTTCAGCTGAAGTGTTGCTTATCTACAGTTAAGAATTTTTAAATTCTTTATATTCATGTTCTTATATTAAAGCGTCAACATCACATTGTCTGCGCAGCAGTTCCTACCAGGTTAGAGGTCAACTCATAATACCCTGGATGCTGAAATATTTGACCTATTGACCCTTTGCACGTGATGTTACGCTCTTCAGAACTCTGCCCACGGATGACGGATATCAAAACAACCTATGCACTCATATAAAGCCTGTCAGAAAAAACACACATCTGTAATTTAATATCACTTTTGGTGATTTCACTTTAAAAACGGTCATAGGATGCTGTGCAGTTTGCTGCACAAACAGACAAGGACACAAACCAATCTTGTCTTGACAGGAACTGTCAGTCTTAAGGACTGTCAGCCCTCGGTGTAATCGCAGATTTACACCGAATACCAAATACTTTTTACAATATAAGAAGACAAACGTTCATATACTTTAAAAGTGAGTATGATTAGAAAGATACCAAATATTGCTTTATGGAGAAGATATGCATCTAACAATTAATAATATGGAGACTGCCGCACCGTCAATGTTCAGAGTTGTCCCGAAGCCACTCCTTTGTTATTTTAGCTGTGTGCTTCGGGTTATTGTTTTGTTAGAAAGTGAACCTTCGA